>JACGDI010005800.1:1476245-1597171 GCA_014898725.1 Jacaranda copaia
CCACCTGGTGGACTATGTTGCCACCGGAGCTGTCGCCGATGAGGAAAACCCGGTTAAAATCTGCATTATCAAGCAGACAAGGTTGGTGGGACTGGCCACGGACGACGGAGCGGAGCCAGAGCAGGGTGGCAAAACCGTCGTCGCATGGGGCCGGGAGGCGGTGCTCGGGTGCTCGCCGGAGATAAACCGACACCACCACAGCTCTAGCGGTGTGGGCGAGGCGCGAGTAGACAGTATAGTACATAAACCAATCAGCCTCGCTGATGCAAAACCCTCCACCGTGGAAGTGCAGGAATACGGGGAGTTTTTCCAAGTCATTTTCTTGCCTTTCCGGTAGGTAAATCCGGAGTTTTAGGCCGGAATCTTGGTCAACGGTAACGTCAGTGGTGGCGACCCCATCTATGAAGTGGTGGTGCGGCGGCACGACGTCGGACATGAACTTGACTTGAGGAGGTCCTGTCCATGTCCTATCGACGGAGCCATCATCAAAAATTCTTAGCCACCCCGAAACTTCATTAATCACTTTCTTTTCTTGCACCATCGTATTTGTGTATCTGTTGGGAATGGAATATGTAGAAGCCAATTAAATTTAAAGATTTTTTATGAAATAAATAGATGTATAAGAGAATTTATAGTGGGTTCCAAGCTGAAATCATAGTGTTGGGTCAACGAGAAATTGAGTGGGAAACGTAGAAGAAAGTGATTGGTAAAAGGAAGGAAATTTCCTGTCCATTTTATGTTCGAAATAGGAGATTAGGAGTGGAAACTGATATGTTTGTTTTTGCACTATCTAATTTCTTTGGAGTTAATTTCCGACAAACTTCATAGAAATTGTCTAAGAGCATCACATATAGAAATTGTGTAGCCACTCTTCTTCTCCTCTCCTCCATTGTTGTTGTGTTTTCTTTCTTTCTTTCTTTTTCCCTTTTTTTTGGTTTTTTAAGAAACAAAGAGCAATGCAACTTCTTAATTGTAAGAATGACTTGCCAAAAAAACATTTGTGACTTGGGGGATGTTTGGTACGTTTGTAAACTACTCAAAATATTTTATAAAATATTTATAAAATTATAATTAATATGTAATAATATTTGATAATTTTTTTTAAAAATAAACTTATAAAATATGTTAGCTTCTTATATATTTTTTTTAAAAGAGGAAATAAACCCAAACTTATTTTCAAGATGTCAACAAACTTCTCTAATTTTAATTATTTTAATTATAAAATTAGTCATTATCAACATCTTGTAAGCTTCAAAATTGTATTTTATTCTAACACTACAATAACTTATTTTAAAATAAAATTTAATATTTTATGAATATTAAAATATCTTATAAGATATATGAACTTATAAATTTTTTAAATAAACTTAATTAAACACTCCCTTATTTTATATCATTACCATTCTTCTTCTTCTTCTTCTTCTTCTTTCTTTTCCTTTTAGGTGAATATATTGCGAACCATTCATTTGTACTCCTCATACCGTCACTTAGTTTATATTGGATACATTAAAAGCATGTCCCTTTTTACTTTAATTTCATTAGATATTTTTGGAATACTAAGGGCCAGTTTGATTGTATTTTCTCAGTACATTTTCTAATTTTCAACACAATACCAAACAAACAACTTCATTCCTCAAGTTGCACTCTCAAAATATTTTTTTCTACCCAAAATGCCCTTCAAAAGCAAAAAAGAAGCATACTTACTCTCCCATTTTCTTGCTTTACCTTTCCCATAACTCGTTGACATATATATATACACATATATTTACATATATAAAAATATTAAAGATTAACGAATTTTTTTTTAATTTAGAAATAAATTTAACAAAAATAAATAACTATAGTGTCATAATTTTTTAAATAACCTAAAACATTCAATAAAATATTAATAAAAAAATTAACACAATCATTGAAAAACATTTAAAAATTAACTATAATTTAAAAATATGATTCTATGCATTTTTCCATTTTTGAATAAAATATCTTACTTACAATAAATAGTTTACAATTCAATGTATTATTTACTAATTACAAAGTAAATATCTTATGTATGTTACAATTATTTTATTTAACAATTAATTTATAGTTTTATTATTTATTTATTTGTATTTATAAATTTAATTTTTTATTTAATAATTTTTATACTAACTATTACAAATTTATATTTAATTTTTTTATTAGCACTTATATGAATTATTACATATTTATATTAAATTATTTATTTAAGTAGTAAAAATATTGATAAATAGATTTATTAAAATATAATTAATCTTCTTGTTAACTTTTATATTTATTAATAAATGTAGTATTAATTAAAATATAATTAAAATGTTATTTTAAATTAGTAAATATATTAATGATTACATGCTAATTAAATATTATTAATATTATTTAAAATATTACTTAATTAATTAAAATTAAAATTGTTAATTATAGGAATTTTAAAAAAATTATTTAATTAACCTTGTATAATAATATGTTTAACAATTTTCATTTGTTTAATTATGGCTAAATATAATTTTAATTAAATATTATTGTCCTAATTTCTTTTGCTTTTATTTATTTTATCAAATTAGTATGCTATATAATTTCCTTAATTATAAAATATTTTAAAAAATCTTAACATTAAATTAATTACACATCATTTCCCAAAAAATATATATACATACATCAATTATCCATATATATGCATATATAATTTTAAAATACAATTTTATCTTTTAAACACAACAAAAAAAGTAATTGATTTGATATTTATAGTAAAATTTATCATCTACAGATAATTCCAAACAAATCATTTTATTTTCCATGACTTCCCAAGACAAAATAAAATAATTGACACATTCCTCGAATTTAACTCTCAAAACACTCTCCCAAAGTTCTTAAAAAAGCCCAAAATATAGCGAAACAAAGCCTTAAGCTGACTTTAAATGTAGCTTAATTATAGAAGAAAAAGATTCATTCATTGCTTATATTATATAGTGTTGTATTATTATGTGACTTTAACTGCGAACACCTCATTTATATTATTAGGTGTTTTAGTGTCGAGATACATATATAACTAACTAGTCAATTTTATTTAATGTAGTTCAAGCTAAGGGGTAAAGTATAATGATTTGATAATTATCTGGTCATCTACTTGAGCACAGAGAATGACAGCCCTTCGTTTGTCTTCACATGGGATAATAAGAGATAAGAACGAACCTTGTTTGTTGTACAACTATATTATTAATTAGTTTCATACAAATATTTATTTGTTATAATTCTATCAAATATTAATTTGCTTTGCTAATAATGGCATTTAAGCTTTTCCTCCATAATTTCAAGCACCGAATTATTTTGCTGACAATTACTCACTTTGCATTTCTTTTGCCAGTCGTTGTGACATGCATTTTCTACGCGCATCAATTTAGTTTATTATATTACTGATGCTAACTATATTGATAAATAATAAAAGAATTAATTTTTTATATAATATAAATAAACATGCAATAATATAATTTTAACAATAACTATAGTGAATGACATACAATATTAATTAATGATTAAGATAAACTCATTATAGCCAATAATTCTTATGTTAGAAAGTTAAAAAATGTGGGATACATATCTATGGGTTAATTATACTTTGTCCTCCAAATTATTTAATTTTTTACACTTTGCCTCCTAAACCTTTTTTCTTTACACTCGACGATCTAAATTTTATTTTTTTTTACACAGTGGTATATATTCTCATTTTTAGTGGAATATTCCACTGTGATTCCATCACATGCGACGCATGAGGCCATTTTTAAGGCCAAATTAGTCAATGCAATCTGATTCCTTGATTTTATATATTTAGTTTACTTCATTTCCCACATATGTAATTTTGTGGAATCTTTCTCCAAAAATCAGTCAAGGTGGAATCTTTCTAACTTTTAGAAAATTCCCCTTAACCAAGTAAGATTTTTAATTGGCTTTTATGTGTAACTTATTAGGTTTTACCATTCATTGGACATGGGCTTACAACTCTTATGATTTATAAAATATCAAAATATTCACATCAGTCTAAACTCCTTTAAACTAATGACTCAATTCAACTATTCCCATTAATTGAAAAGCAGGGATGCAAACGAATTGAGCCAGCTTGTGATCCTAGTGAGTTGGCTCGAAAAGTGTTCGAGCTTAAGTCAAATAATTCTTTTTGCAAGCTCACGAGTCAGCCCACGAGCTTATATTTCTTATTTAAAAGACACATATATATAATATAATAAAATATATTAATTTTACTTTTTTATAAAATAATTTAACCTTTTGAGCTTGAGCCCGAGCAAACTTGAGCCTATAACTCGATTTTATAAAAAAATATAATAAAATATAATAATTCTAAAAATTTTTATAAAATAATTTAACATTTCAAACTCGAACTCGAGCTTATAGCTTAATTATGAGTTCAAGTCTAATGAATCAAGCCGAGCCGAGCTGAGCCTGAACAACTGTTCAAGTTGAGCTCGAGCCTTAATTTCTTGAGCTCATCGAACTTGAGCTCCAGCTTGATACATTTGATTCAAGCTCAAACTCAAGCATGAAACAATAGTCAATGCTTGACTCGGCTCTACTCATTTGCATCCTTATTGACAAGTATCCAATTTTTATGGTTGATGTCAACCTCAAACCCATGGAGCCCAACTAATTGGCCAAAATAAATGCTCTTAAAGAACCACTCTAGCTCTATGCTTACCATACAAATATGGTTCTTTCATCTCCTATCTCCCAAAAGAGGCCTAGGGCAAGATATTTGTCGGCTTTCTAATAGCCTTAATACTATGTTCCTATTCCTAAAGTTCAATTTTGATTTATGATCTTATCATTGGAAAACTTCTTTTTCAAACTATCATATTGCCTTGCGCTACGACTCCTTAGAATTGATTATTATAGAATACATAGGAGATACACTCGTCCTTCACAATGACAAGGAGTCAAATCCCATCTTAGATCTCACAAACCTCTATGTCTAAGTAGCTCATACCTAAGGTCAACCCAAAAGACTCATGAAGTGATCAAGGAAGAGTTAAAGCATGAGGATCTAAACATAAGGTTACTATAGATCCTTAGGTTAAAGAACTAAATATATGCATTAGCGTAAACTGGAAAACTTGCCACTACCATTATCTAGTGGATTCTTCGGGCAAACTTTTAGTGAACTTGTTCTCCAACAAGCTCTCACTAACATGCACCTATGTCTCACATGGATTGCTCATGAAACGAAGCAATATCCAATCCTTGAATTTATGCATCATTAGTGTAAGTCTACCTGAATCATAGATGCTTTGTCTCTAAGATCCTATGACTTGAAAGATTTAAGATCACGATCATGTAAGACTTTTTTCATGATCACCACCAAGTGCATGACTAAGTTCCTAGTCTTGTGTGATCTAAGGGCTTTAACCAAAATGCTAGTGAACTAAGGTAAGCATAAGATGAAGATGGTCATTTATAATGAATATCATTCAATCAAGATTGTATCACAAGTGAAATAGCTTACAAGCTAATCTAATTAGTTTGCGGGGCTCTATTCCAACACTTACCTTGCAAATATATTCTTTTTGTCTTCTATTTCCTGAAAGAGGCCTAAGGTAAGTTATTTGTCGGCTCCTTAGTAACCTCGATACTATATTTCTATTTCTAATGTTTGATTATGGTTATGACCTCATCTTTGAAAAATATTTTTTCCAAATTGTCATATCGCCTTGCACAAAAACTCATTAGAATCAATAATCATAGAATACATAGAGATGCACTTGCCCTTCATAATGATGAGGAGTCGAATTTCATCTTGGACCTTACCAACCTTCTTATTTAAGTTGCTCATATCCAAGCTCAACTTGAAAGATCCACGAAGTGGTTAAGAAAGAGTCAAAGCATGAGGACCTAAACATAAGGTTACCATGGATCCTCAAGTTAAATGACTAATTATATGCAATAGTATAAGTTGGAGAACTTGCTATTATAGCTATCTAGTGGATTCACTGGGCGGGTCTTCAGTGAGCTTACTCTCTAACAAGTACCTACTAACATGTACCTATGTCTCACATGGTTTGCTCATGAAATGGAGCAATATCCAATCATTGGATTTATGCATCGTTAGTGCAAATCTATCCAAATCTTAGATGCCCTATCTTATAAAATTCTACAACTTAAAAAATTTAAGATCATGACCATGTAAGACTTGTTTCATGATCACTACCCAGTGGGTGACTAAGTCCCATAGTCTTGTGTGATCTAATGTCTTCAACCAAATGCTAGTGAAGTAAAATAAGCATAAGATAAAAATGGCCATTTATAATGAACATCACTAAATCAAGATTATATCGTGAGAGATATAGCTTACATGCCAATCTAATTGGTTGTAGGGTACTATTCCAACAGTCTCCCATTTTCCTTAAAGCCAATTCTCTGAAGCTTTAATGCCCATCTTCTCAAGATGTCCTTTAAAAATATTTTGTATTTAGGGTTAAGATAATAGTTCTGCTTTATTCTCTTCTAAGGCAACCATTTCAACTCAAATATAGCCTTTATTAATTGATATCATATATCAAATGATAATGCATTTATCCATGTTTGGATCACTGATGAGATCTTAGCTCAAGTCCAAAGTCATCTTTAAAAGATAACCATAAGCTTATACATGCTAGGCACTACATCCAACTCTTGAATGAATTTTCTATCCAAATACCTTCCTCCAAAATCACAAAATATTTCACCTTAGTGGCAGTCTCAGTCGTGGTGTCTTGTTTGGAATTCTTCAAACTCACTACATCATTATTGAGGTAAAATATAAATTCAAAAATGAATTTTAGGTCATCTACATCGAATTGAAAACTATAATTCAAAAATCCCTTAAGTTTTGATTCCCCATTATTGTATACCAAAAATAATTCCTTAATCCTTTTGAAATATTTAAGGATTCTTTTAATGGCCATCTAGTGAAAAATTCACTAGGGTTAGATTGAAAGCGGCTCATAACATTTAGAGCGTGTGCAACATTTGGCCATGTACATTGAACGGTTTATGCGTTCAATGGTAGATGCTTGAGGTATGTTGGGCATTCTATGTCTCTTGTCATTAGTCTTAGAGGCCATAGACTTGAAGAGATAAAGATTGTGTCCTATCGGGAGAAATCCCCTCATGAATACTTCCATGCTAAGCCTTTTAAGTATTTGTCAATATATGAGGTTTGGAAAAGCCCCAGTATTCTCCTTGATCTATCTCTATAGATATGTATTCTTAATATATAGAATGCTTCTTCCAAATCCTTCATAGAGAATTGTCTAGATAACCATACTTTAGTTCACTCAAATATTGCTATGTAATTCCCATTGAGGAAAATGTCATTGACATAAAGTACTATAAACTGTATACTACTCCTACTAGCCTTTTTGTACACACAAGATTCATACACATTTTTGACAAAGCCAAATGACTTGATTGTTTTATCAAAATATATATCC
This sequence comes from Jacaranda copaia, assembly GCA_014898725.1. Lineage (NCBI taxonomy): Eukaryota > Viridiplantae > Streptophyta > Magnoliopsida > Lamiales > Bignoniaceae > Jacaranda > Jacaranda copaia. Next base: position 1,483,736 of record JACGDI010005800.1, read on the forward strand.
CAAGTTTAGGATGTCTGATTGAGTCCATAAATGGATCTCTCGAGTCTACAAACATTTTGCTCACTCCCTTTGGATGTAAAACCTTGTGGTTGCTCCACATAGATTTCTTCTTCAATGTTTCCATTGAGTAAAGTAGTTTTCACATATATTTTTCATATCTCATAGTCATAATATGCCGTTATGGAAAGTAGAATCCGAATGAACTTAGGTATAGCAACCAGTGAAAAGGTTTCCTCAAAATTAATATTGGGTCTTTAAGTGTAAGGCTTTGCCACTAGTTGCGCTCGAAAGGTCATTAACTCTCCATCAACTCCTAGCTTTTGCTTATAGATCCACTTACAATCAATGGGTATTATACCCTTTGGTGGATCTACTAAAGTCCACACTTTGTTGGATCTACCAAAGTTTATACTTTGTTGGAGTACATAGAGTCCATTTTAGATTTTATGGTACCAAGCTAATGTCCCAAATCTATGTCCAATATAGCTTCCTCATAAGTAGTTAGATTGCTATTCAATTGGTCCGTCACATGTAGGAATTCAAACCTTTTGGGTTGCTTCTTGATTTGATGCAACCTTCTCAGAGATTGTGTAAGGCTGTTATTGCTCACTTGTTTCCACCACTTATAGGACCTGATAATCATCTTGAACTTTATTAAGTTCAACAACAATGATATTTCTGTCTAACATGAATTCTTTTTCCAAAAAGTAGGGTGTTCCTCAAAATAAACAACTTTTTTTCTGAAGAATCATAAAAGTAATAACCCAAAGACTCTCTTAGGTATCCTACAAACTTATGCAAGGTGGCTCTACTATCCAACTTGTCTCCCACTAGCTGCTTGATGTAAGTGGGAGACCACCTAACTTTTCTAAAAGAGTAAGAAGTTACTTTGCCATACTATATCTCATGCGGTGTTTTTGGCACCAACTTTGAGGGTACTATATTTAGTAGCCTCACCACCATTTCTAAGGCGTATACTACTCTAATGTAACTTCTCTTGTAATATGCTTGTAACTTTCTTTCTAGAGAACCGATTGATGTAATTCTTGAGGTATTGTTAGGTTAAGAGAGAGGCCTGAAAACTTTATGTTCATATTCCAATCCAAAGTAAGTTGACATCAAAGAGTAGTAAAATTGAGACCAATGTAGATTCACATATAGAAAATCTCATATTTGACATATCTTAGTATTCTAGCAATAACGTTTTTCATGTATATCAAAGTAGGGTGATTCTAATGGCTATAGAAACCTAACAAATAGACCTACAATTTGTGTTTATCACTTTTCTTAATTCCATTAGGATAAAGACATAAAAAAAACATCACAAATATCTGCTATAATTAAATCAAAGTCTGTGTTTTCTACCTTACCACATTTAGTGTTTTAGTTATGACTTTCTCCTTATATATTGGATGAAGGTGATTTAAATAGATATGGAAACCTAAGAGACAGATTTACAATTCATTGGTTTACCATATTGCCCAGTTACATTGTAATCGAGTAGTAAAAATCGTCACAATATTCTGGTCTAGGAAAATCGAAGTCCTGTATTTTCTGTATTACCACACCATAGTATTTTAGTCATAGTTTTCTCTTTGTATATCGGATTGAATTGATTCAAATGGATGTAAAATATTAAGAGACAGATCTTAAGTTTGTATGTTGACCATATTTCCAAATTAAAACAGAATCTAGTAATAAAATTCGTCACAATATTCTATTCTAGGAAAATCGAAACCTTGTAATTTCTATCTTGCCACACCTATGTATTTTAGTCATAACTTTCTCCCTATATATCGGATTGAAGTGATTCAGCTGGTGCTAAATGCCTAAGAGAGAGAATTACAAATCTTATGTTGATCTTGTTCTGTTTATATCAATTCAAGTAGTGAAAGAGTCAAAATTGTCTACTTTCGAAAAATCAAAATCCTGCATTTTTAGACTTATCACATCTTAATATTTTAATCGTAAACTTTCTTTATATAAATCAGATTGACATGATTCAAGTGACAATAGAAACCTAAGAAAGAAAAATAAAATTATATGTTGATTATTTTACATAATTCTTGTGGGAAGAAGTAGTAAAGGTGTCATCAATATCCATTTTCAGGAAATCAAAGTGCTATATCTTTTGACTGGACACATCTTAGTATTTTGATAATAACGTACTCCATATAAATCAGATTGAGGTGATTGAAGTGGCTATAAACACCTAAAAGATAGAACCACAGTTCTTATGTTTAGTACCTTTGCATATTCAATTTGTAACTATGAAAAAAAATCTATGAGAATATCTGGTCATGTAAAACTCAGGTCCTAGAAGAGCATTTTTTAATGTGGCATTCCTTTCTCAAAGTCAAATGGTTGTCCTCTATACCAAAGTATATTCCAAAACTTCTAATTCTCAACTTAAGATGCTCTTCTCTAAGTTCAACCAAAAACTTCAAACCTACATCTTGCTCAAAAATCGTGAGCTCTGATACCACTTGTCACGCTCCAATTTTGGGACATAACACGACAGTGTCCCTAAACTTAAAGACTTAGAGATACTAAACCTTGGATCTAATAGAGCATCCTAATTTCCTAAAAATTTATTTAAATAATAAAAAAATAGATTGTCTCAAATGACTAATTAAATACTTGTCTTACAATCAAACTCAAGTACCCAAAACTTCAAAGAAAATCTTCTAATTAACTTAAAACATCAAATAAAACCTTTTTTAAAAAAAGCACAAATACTACTCTCTAGTCATCATCCCCAATCCTTCTTATCTTCCGTATCTTGAATTGAGTCATTTGCAAAATGGTGAATTGATATCTTTTGAGCGACACTTCACTCATTAAGTAAATCTCATTCTCCTTTTACTAGATTTGAGCATGTATAAATATCAAATAGAAGAAAAGAAACTATTGAAGACATGAATATTTGCTTTTTAGGACATACTTCTAGAGTAATTCAAAACCAAAGTTACATAACTTATCAAAAACTTTCAATTCATTAATTAACCATTCTCATGAACTTTTAGAATTTTAATTGGTTATCTTGGCCAAGATCTTAATTGCAACACTATTAAGTGGCTTTAGAATTCTTAACTACAATGTTGTTAAGTGGCTTTCTTCAAAAGTCTTAACTATAACACCATTAAGAGGCTTTGGATCGCTTAACTACAACACTATTAAGTGGCTTCAGAAATCTTGTGCTATTGTAACCTCGTAGCACAATAATGGAACTTGTTCTTGTCGACAATTTTTCAAGTATTTAGAGCATAGATCTTTTGCATCATTTTTATTCAATAGAGAACACTATGTTTTATGCAAGACTCAAAATCTTTTTTGCTTTTACATTTTCAAATCCTAAAAAAGTAAATTTTATGCTTCCAAAAAAGTTGTGTGTAGGAAAAATTCTACAATTAAGCCATTAGATCAATAGTAAATGCCTATTTTTAATGTAGAAATCATTCATTCAAAAGCGTATTTTCAATAGAAAAAGAATAAGAATTTACTTACTCCAGAATACTAAAACTCAAAGATTTCTCTTAGGTTTGATCTACCACTTACATGTCCTCCACCAATTCTACAAAAGAAAGGAAAAAAATGTTAATACCTAAGAATTAAGTTTCTTACAGATTTTTAAAGAGCAAATAAAATGAATTGGTATTTTCTTACCTCTACGCATGGTTTCTTGATTTCTTACTGCACTAGCATTTATTCTACTAGGCTAGGTATTCTAGATAAGCTAGAATTCATATCTTATTGAGATAAGAATGTCACTCTAATCTGAAATCCTCACCATTTAATTATTATAGATTTTTTCTAGCTATTATTATAGGTTAGTAATTAAAAGAATATGACATATTTATGAATTTTTGCATGAAAGTACAGAGTTACAAAAAGTAAGGTTTTAGGATTCTATATCATCTATATTTACATGATTTTAGCTAACCAACATGGCTGGATACCTTATGGGGATAAATAACATGACTGGATACCTTATGGGGATTAAAAACTATCCAAATAGAGTTTTAAAATAGTGGGAAGACTTCTAGAATTCTTCATCCATCCGTAAATCTGAAAATTCCATAACAATTAATTTCCGTCATCTTTAACTTAATAATTGTGGACCTAAGCCCATAATTACTTCATAATAATTTATGGGCTTATTTTTTACACTACTTATAGGCTTAATCATAACTTAAAAAGAATTAAATAGTTTGGGCTATTGTTACACATAATCTATGAAACACAAATACCATTTATGGACTTATTTTTATCCTAGCTATGGGCTTTAACAACTTAAAATAAAGCAAATGATTGGGGCCAACTAATACATCGTAAATCACTAATTAAATATGAACCAAAGATTAATATTTCCTTTGCCATAGCTAGCTTAAAATCATTAACATAGAACTCAATAAATAAAGTTCCATCAAATAATTGACTTAATAAATTCTACATCTTCAATAGCAACCTTGCAATCTTTACAAAATTATTAATAATCTAAAGTTTATGTCCTCAAGATTGCAAGTACAAAACAAGATAAGTGCCTAAAATAGGATCCTTAATATTCTCAAAAAGAATTCAATTTATATCCCATATTTATTTCCAATTAAGATCTCTTAAATGTGGATCATGCCCTAAATAAATTGTATGCTCAAGTTCTAGGAGAAGGGAAACCCAAGAATATCAGTGAAGAATCAAAATCTACTAGTATTACTCAATTATTCCTAGCATTCAATATTGTGTGTGTATATATAGATATATATTTTTCCATCAAAAGATAGAAGCTTATGACCAACCATGCACTTTTTATTCTAAATCCCATAACATTGAATCCTATCCTTAATGAAATTCAAGTACTTCTAGAGGTATAATTAATAATACTTCTAAGATAAAATATAATAATTCATCTAAACACTTGGGGTATTACATTCTACCTTACAAAAAGTTGTCCTCAAAACTTTAGACTTCCCATATTTCAATATATCAAGGTATTACACTAGCTCTACGCTTGCCATGCAAATATAGTCCTTTCATGTCCAATCTCCCAAAAGAGGCTTGGGAAAAAATATTTATCGGCTTTCTAATAACCATGATAACTATGTTTCTAATCTCAATGTTTGATTCCCCTTTATGATCTCATCTTTAGAAAATTCTTCTTTCAAATTATCATACTACTTTGCGCAAGGATTTCTTAAAATCGATCATTATAGAATACACAGGAGATGCACTTGTCCTTTATAATGATAAGGAGACAAATCCCATCTTGGTTCTCACAAACCTAGATGACCCGCTACGTGGTCAGACGGAGAAGAGTCAAAATATGAGAACTTAACACAAGGTTACCTTAGATCCTCAGGTCTAAGGATTAATTATATATACTAGTTTAAGTTGGAGAACTTGCCACTATTGACTTGTCACTCTGACTGTCTAAGAAATTCTACGGATAGGTCTTCAGTGAACTTATTTTCTAACAAGCACCCACTAACACATACCGATGTCTAACATGGATTGCTAATGAAATAGAGCAATATCCAACTCTTTGAATTTATGCATTGTTAGTGCAAGTCTATTCGAATCTTAGATGTCTTATCTTTTAAGAATATATGACTTAAAACATTTTAAGATTATGATCGTGTAAAATTTATTTCGTGATCACCACTTAACGCATGACCAAGTCTTAGTAATCTTCTTCAATCTACTGGCTTCAGTCAAGTGCCAATGAAGTAATAATAAGCATAAGATGAAGATGGCTATTTTATTTAAATATCATTCAATCAAGATTGAATCACAAGTGAAATAGTTTACAAGCTAATCTAATTGGCTATGGCATACTATTCCAACATATTGGGCTCCATAGGCTTATGCTAGATATCAACTATGGAGATTGGCTACTCTTCAATTAATAGAGGTTAATTGATATAATGATTAGTTTGAAAGAGTTTAAACTACTTGGAATATTTGATATTCAATAAATCATAAAGAGTTGTGAGTCCATGTCCAAATAATTGGTGAATATAAAGGGTCACACACAAAAGCCTTAAGTACTCTCTATTTGATATATTGTAGAAATTATCTAAAGAGTTAGATAATTAAAGTGGTCAATTTTGGAAGAGACCTAGTTGACTACTAATTAATAGTTAGTCACAATGACTTGATTAATTTAATTATTTAATTAATCAAAATAATTTAAAGAGTTAAATTAGACCAATTAAAATAAGATGCCATATGGCAATTTAATTAGTCAAGGCCAACTTAAGGAGCTAAGTCGATTTAATTAATCTAAAGAATTAAGTTAATCTAATTAAATTAAGAAGTTACTTTAATTAGCAAGATAATTTAATTTTAGAGGAAAATTAAAATGTAAGAGTCCATTTTAAAATAGTGAGTTGGCATTTTAGTTTAGGAAATTAAAATTTCTAATAAGCATGTAAGTGGACATGCAAGTTGGCAGTGTGAGGGAAGTGCGATGGAAGCTTTTAAGAGCATCCAAATTATACTATAAATACACCATCACCCTTCACATTGCGGGCAGCCTTGCTTCACATTTTTCCTTCCCAAAGAGGTTACCTCATGGGTTGAGAAATACCTCTTCCCTAGATTCTCTCCAACCACTTTTTCTTTCTTCCAACTTCGTCACACTTTCTCCCTTCTTATTTCTCCTTCTTCCTTATCCATCTTCTAGCAATTAAATAAGGAATTAGAGTGATCTAGGTATGTGTATTGGAACGAATTTTCTACTATTTTTGCCTCATTTTGGAGGAGTTTTCTTGAGAAAAAGTTGCTGCCTTTGGAGGTATGAGGTGTGGAGAAGTAGATCTAATAGAAAAGAGAGGTTGATCCTTCATAGAAGAGGTTCTGGTGAAAGATCTCTATCTTGATTCAAGTTTTTCTTATCAAGGTACTTGCTCTTGCTCTAAATCCTTAATTATGGCATAAAATAAAATCCTTGGTTAGTGATGTTGCAAGTTCAATTTTGCTTTAACTTTTGCAATTATTTTGGATCCTTACAATATTATTTCTTTCACAATTAACTTCAACATAATAAATTAAGCATCATGACATGACATGACATCACCAGTAAGACACTCAGCTGAACTTGTTTTAAGTGACTAAGTATCACGATGAGACCTCCTTAATAAGGTTTGCATGTACATCCATGCATTCATCTATTTGACTTAATGAAATCTTTTTAAGGGGACTTGTTACAAAAACCTAATAAGAAAAGGCTTCACATTTTGCTCATGCATCCCAATTGCACTTTAAGCTCACTTTGATAACAAGCAATACTCGGGAGCCAGCCTATTAACTAAATGTATACAGAATGTCAAATAAAATATTCTAAGTCATTCACTGTGTGCCAAATATCTCCAAAATCCTAAGTATCTTGAAAAAACCAGGTAGTTGGGCACTTAATGAGCATTGTAGTGAGGGATCAGAGTGGACACTTGAATGGGGGGCTAGGTAGCACCAAAATGGTGCCTAAAATGGGCGCTCGGGATCTTAGTTTAGATAATGCACCTAAGATGAGCATCCACATGAGCATCTAGGGTGGGCAACCAAATAGGCACTAGGATGGGTACCCTAGATAGACCAACATCTAGGTAATGCCTAAGACAAGCACCTAAACAGTACCTAGATGGGTGTGCAAGATGGTCATTGGGATGGAGTGCATAATAACTGCCCTACCAGCACCCAACACCTCGACACATTAGTTAGGCTAGCACTCAATAGAATGGCAATGCATTTGACAATTGCCTAGCATTGTAACAAGAATCCTTAAAGAAAAACCTCAATAAAGAATTTAGAAGGGCCCTACAATAGCTTAACTTTGCAAAAGACCCCAAAAAAATCTAGTTAGAGCTCTATAAAAAACTTTTTAAGTCATTCAATGATCGCAAAGTTGTACCAAAAATCATAAGGGATTTCCAAAGTACCTAGTTTCGTGAGAAACTCTAAGTTATACCCGAACACCTCCACATTGAACTAAAAAATTTCAACCCTGAGTTAGTTAGAGACTCTAATTCTCTAGAATGAGTGACTTGACATCTTAGATGGTCTAACATGTAGAAGTGAACACTCGATGCAAAAACATTAATAATGAATAATGACTCATGGATTCAAAGAGTGACATAATGTTGAAGAAAAATCCCCATATATATAAGTGAAGCGAACTAAGTAGAGATACTTATCACAAAGCCACTCGCCTTGTGAGTACATAAAGCAAAAAGCTAACAAGTTATCCTAATAGCATATACTAGGGTAAATTGTATTTTTGGTCCCATTAATTGGATCCATTTGGATTTTGGTCCCATTTTTTATAACTTTTAAAAATTACATCTAGTAAGTGCCTTTTTTCACAATTTAAGGACCAAAGCAACTTCTGTCCAATAGATAATGGAGCCAGTCATGTGCCACTCACATGGCCATTAAATTGTATGTTTTTAATCCCTTAAGTTATATTTGTTTGGAATTTGGTCCCAATAAAGTGAAGAACCATCAACCAAGAAACAACCAACAAATAAAACAACATAGTTTGCTTTTTTTGAAGTTTTAACTTTTTTTTATTACATTCAACATCCTAAGTAATCATGTATCACTTGTCTTGTTCTTTCACATATTTAAGAGTTTTTCCAAGCAAAGAAACCACACTTACTATTCATGAAAGCACAACTATTAAGCCTCATATCTGGATTTTCATCTATCTATGAGGTTTTCAATGGAGATGGTTAGCCACAAAAATAAATGGCACCTTCACCTGCAACTATTTTTCTTTCTTCTTCTACAGAAATCTATTGGAGCTCTCATTGGGGCCAAAAATTCAAATGGGCCTAACTTATGTGACTCAGCACAATTTAACTGCCACATGAGTAACATGTGAACTAATCCATTAATTTCTAGACGGAAGCCATTTTAAGTTTCTCAAATTGAAAAAAAATGCATTTATTAGATGCAATGTGTGAACTAATAAATAATGTGACCAAAATTAAAATAGGCCTAAATTATGGGAGCAAAAATAAAATTTACCCTGTATATTGGCCATAATGACAACCGAATAAGTCTTGAAAAGTGTCTAAGTATTTCAAAGGACATAAAATTTAGTAAGCAATACTATGAAACATGATTAGGGGAGTTCGCCGATTCCCTTCTTATTCTATGTCAACCTATCTAGGACTCAAAAAAATGAGCAAGCTATGCTCCAACATCATATGACCTTGAAACCTCAACCTCCAGTAAGGCGACAACATTTAAGGCCTAGCTATCACTAGAAACTCACAATCACTTTCTAACAAGAAAAGACGGCCATATCCCTAGTCCAATATTAAAAAGCTGATCATCTATAGAGGATAGGCTACTATAATAAAGGTAGTAAAGGCCCTATGGAAAGGTTTCGAAGGAATATTCTATAATGCCCTCCTTAAAGACGAGGGGGATCATTAAATAGAAAGTTAAACTGGTAAATTCTCGAAGGAAAGCTATATGAAGGCCATTGGAATCCACCTTAAAAGATAGGCTCCTCATTTTACATTTTGCTCGACTAAATTTGCTTTCACTTCTCTCTCTCAATTATTGACTTAAGTATAGGAGGATTTTAGCCAAGAGCCACCACGGCAAGCCTAATGGGGCTTTTGTGGTTGTAGGTTCAACTTCTTATCTCCTTTTGAGCTAAGATTCAACCTTCTTGTTCATCAAACTTCATATGGAAGCTTCTATACCACAACTTGAAAGCCACTACATCTTAACAATCTAAGTCCTATGTGGAACTCTAATTGAGACATACTTTGACTTTACTATAGCACATAAGCACATGGACTTACATTTAATCCATATTTGATCACCATAATATTTTAAATCCTTTCCATATATGAATCAAAATTGATGGATTATAAGTCTTATGAAAGAAATCAACCCTTTATAAGCATTAAAAAATACCAACTAAGACTCGAGATTTAACATAGTTCGACCAAGCAGAAAATATTAAAAAAAAATTAATTCCTTTGCAGAGTGGAAATTCGATGGCTGCCTTCATCAGCTTTCAAATCACCCATCTTTATCCAAGAATGTTTTTCAAGTCCCCTTACAAACTATTGTATTTTCATCATTATGTGACACTTAATTTACCTTCTCATGGAAAAGATAAATAGATGCGTTTGCTAAAGGAACAAGTATTTGAAGATGCTAGACATAACCCAAAACTCTAAAAACATTTGGACGGCTCTACATTGGAGTAGCTATCAACTGCCCAACTCAAGTACCGAAAAAAAAAGAAGCTAGGCACCCGACAAGTGCTAATAGGCGCCAACGTGGGCATTCTCTATTTATCTCTCTTTTGTGAAGTTTGACACAATTTTTGATCGTAACTTAAATTGGATCCCCCTTCTCGACATTTCTCCCCTTATAATCACACCTGAAATTCATCTAAGTCCTTGGACAAATACAGCTCAAACGTTTCCTTAGTCCTTAAATAAAGGCAACATAAAACTTTTCTAGATGTTTAAACAAACACAAGTACGTACCCATGTACACCTTAGTCAATGAAAATTGATTAAAATTATTTTAATAAATTAAAATAAAGAAAACATTTGGTATGAAATTAAAATCACTCTATCAAAAATAAGGGGCTTGATAATACTGCTAAAATTGAATATTAGAATAATTCGATAAAATAACACAAAGTGGCATAATAACTCAAACCTAATTAACCAAGCAAAAAGAACAGTGTGTCCAAAAGACAAATTAAGCCTGTAAAGAAGGGCAAAAAATCCCTAATTAGTCTAAATACATCAAGACTAAAATCTATAAATTTTGAGTCCTAGAAAGAACTTAAGTAAAAGAAATCATTCACAAGAAACCATAAACTCATAAAACATTCAAGAAGAAAATATCACTCTACGCACATTCTAAATAAAAAAGCCAACAAAAATCATTGTCCACTAGAAAGGACCCAACTTCAATACTATACAACATCAGAGGGCATAGTTAGTAATCCAAAACTTGATATAAGGTGTAACTATCACTTTAAGTATGTAAAAGTCTTACTTTTTATATAATATAGATAAATTCTTAAATCAATTTACAAATACTCCTCATATTTTTACTAGTCATTTGAATGAAATATCATTAATAGAATTGGCCCAACCAATCTCAATTCAACGTACAAGAAAGTATATTTCATCATCCATTACTTTGATGAAAGCCTCTACAATTTATTGAATTCAAAAAATTTAAAAGCAGGTCTTAATAATATATATTTATTTATGTGGTCCCTGTCTTTTTGTTTCACCATAGATTAATTTAGACATTATATAGCACACATACATTAGTGGAGCAATATTTTAATCTATATAGGTGTGGTCGCATTCCAAATAATCACAATTAGCGATCAATCATATTTGAAAAAGTAGTAGTTCTACTAATTTGCTACACTGTGCGAACAAAACAGGTCTTTGCAGAGAAAACGTTGCACTATAATACAAAAACACTTTAGGTATCTAAAGAAAAGCATCCACAAAAGCATTTTCTGTCCTTGATTAGTTGAGAAAAGTGGTCATGCTTTTCTTGTCTCTATTATTATTATTATTATTATTATTATTATTATTATTATTATTATTATTATTTAGTGAATTGACTCCAAGAAAATATGTATATGACAAGCTATATAGAATTGTTTGGTATAATCGTTGGCTTGGTAATCACGTTGTTCGTATCATGAATGGGTAGAAATTGGTCATGATTAGATAAAAATTAAATTTCAACTAAAATTTTTTAACAAATAATTATGAAAGAATATAAAACCCCACAAAAAATTGACTTAAAGGAGTCTTTTGACTTATAAAAAAATAGTTCAGAAAATAAAAAATTGGAACTTTTAAATACAATTGATGTTCTAATGGTAACAGAAATAATAAGTAATAGAGAAAACAGGACAACAGATTTATAGTGGCTCGACAAGCTTATATCCACTACCTAAGCCATAAGACTTAGAATTTTAACATGCACTTTACTCAAAAAGAGAATTAGTACAAAAGTACAATAATCAATTATTGAATTTAGCTTGTGTCCTTTAAATACTATGAGAGTTTGAATAATGTGTTGGAACTTTTTCTTTACGAGACTACCCTAATTGTTGCTGAAATTAAGTTGTTGAAGATAAGTTTCCTTGCTGGTATTGATTTTGCTCACTTAATGAGTGCAATAATAAGTTACTACACTGAGAATGCCAACCGTAGAGTGGGTTTCTTGATTACCCATGATTTAGCCTGAGTTTCCTGGCTAGTAATGATTCAACTTCTTTAATGTATGCAACGGTAAGTTATCATACTTAGAATGCTGAACTTAAGGTAAGATTTTTATCACCCATTATTTAAGTAACAACTGGTTTCCTTAATTTGTGAACAAAAGTTTGGATAATAAATCTTGAAAAATGTTTAGAAAAATAAAGTTTCTTACAAAATGGGCATAGTCAAAACCAAATAAAGAGGGAATCCTAACAAATTAATTATAAAATGATACACTCAATAATCCTAATCTAAAGCATATAAGGGAAGGGCAAACATACAACTTTACAAGGAAATATAAAATAGATTAAGGGTTAATTAGCTATACTCCTTGAGGTTTAATTCATTTACAAAAAAATTTATAATTATGAAAAAATTATAAATACCCATTTGCCCATTGACATTTGGCTCCATTTTATATTTTTTGGAAATCATTATCTTTCATTAACAAAAATGCTTAGGTCAATACAAAATTTATCTAAAAGTTCAAAAAATGCCCCCAGGTTACTTTTTAGGTAATATTTTGAGACGAAAGTTTTTATGGACTTATTTGTTATATTTTTGAATTCTTGATAAGGTTTAATTAATTGATAGTTTTGTATAAACATTGTGGGTGACAATTATTTTTCAAATTTTTTTTACTTGGTATTTATATATATTTTTTCATGATAATGAATTTATATTGTTGGTAAATCGCAAAACATAATATTAGTTTAACACCCCCACCCCCAAATGACGACTAGAGAATTACAAGTATATATTCTATATGGTGATAACAATTCCTTCACACATAATAGTTTTGTCACATTTTACTCCCTTAAGATTGGTAGAGATTTACAAAATCTATTTGAACACAAATTCAACATGTCCTAAGAACTTAAATACTATTTGTATATTATATTTTCATCTTTCAAAATGCCAAAATCTTACAAATACAGTCTGATGTACAATTAAGACTTCTCGGTTTTTCCATTAGCTCCGCAATGATAAAAGAATCAATAACCATTCCAACAAAAATAAAAAAAACAACAATCTCACATAAAAGATGTTTGTCCAAAAAATTGGCAGGAACTGTATCTATGACTACAACTATCCTACACAAAAAATTTGGGTCCAAAATATTGACTAGCTGCTGGTGCTACATCTATGAGAGTTGGATCTCTTATTTTCTATCAAATGTGTTGCCACCTCTAACTCTCTTTTCCTGCTCCTTTTCAATCTACTTGGAAGCCTTTTATCTTTGGAGGAAGCACTTTTGTAGGATGTGGAATTAGGTTCAAAAGCCAAAAAGTAGGGTTTGGAATAGGATTTATAATCTCACGATATACCTTCAGGTGCACAGTTTTGTAAAAGCAAATATCATAATATAGCTCTGTTGACCTTCTCCTGTAAGATATTGCTAATATAACATGCTTACAATGAATGCTTGAGATATTTCATCATCTACAATCATGGCTTCTTTCTTCTAGGTTGACAATGTAGTACATTGCTTTGTTTTATACTTAAAAACTCATATGTACTACTAATTATTAACTCATAGCATATTACTTCCTTTTTCATACAATTAATCTTAGTCACAACATTTGGTCCACCTCTCTCTTCTTTCAAATCTTAATCCCATCCTATTCATTAACCTAGTGTTAAGCCCATCAAGAAGAGTTAAAATTGATTTTTGACCTAAATTTACCTATCTAATGATTGAAAGCTTCAAAAATATTATTTACCATATGATTATTTTTAGACATGGCATTAAAAGCATGCCTTACCCAAAGTAGAATAGGCATGACCATCAACCATTCATATATAGCACATCTATGCTCCTTGATCTCATACATTGCCCAATTAAAACCTTGAGACTTACAAGATTTGGCAGCCATCTAGAAGTATCTTTTTAGCAACGCAGCAAGAAAGTATTGTCTAAAATTGCATAGATATCCCCGCAATATTTTTTATTTATAGAATTAGAATAAGGTGTTGATAGCTTCAATATGCCCTAGCAACAAAAATACTACAAAAAGTTAAAAATTCCAAGAAAAATAACATTGCAGTAAGTTCAAAAATTCCAAGCAAATAACAAATATGAAGCATAGATTACCTTAAGATTTTGAATTGATGGTAGGAAAGGCCCTAACATATTCCAAATCTTACACGTACCCCTTGAGGTTTCTTTTGAGATTAATAAATTACACTTGAACTTTCGTATCACATTACAAGCAAAATAACTTGGGTAGAGGTAATACCTTTTACCTATCCTTTATAAAGGTCTAGGGTCGGTGAAGAAAAATATTTCAAGCACATAACATGTTTAAGAAATATTGACATATTCCAAACCTTATATTTAGCCTTAGGTTCATTTTAGATTAATAAGTTACACCCTGAACTTTTGTATTACATTGCAAATTGAGAATTTGAGAAAAGGTTATACTTTTTATCTATTTTTTATAATAATTCAAGGTTAGTAAAGTTAAACATTTCAAGCAAACAATAGATATAAAACATAAAATACCTTAAGATTTTGAACTAACAAAAGAAATACCTTGAAATTTTCTAAACCTTACATTTGCCCCCTGAGGTTTATTTGAGATTCATGGGTTATATCTTGAACTTTTGTATTACATTACAAATAGAAAACATACTTTGAGGCATAAAGATAAAGATCATACCTTTTGTCTATCAGTCATAAAGGTTCAAGACTTGTCACTATTAAATTTTCCAAGCTTGTCCTCTAAGCACTTAAAGTAAAATTCCCAATTTTCTTTGCATTCAATTATTGGAATAGTGCCCTGCAAGATAATTAGATTAGCTACGTAAACTATTTCACTCATGATACAATCTTGATTGAATAATATTCATTAAAATGGCTATCTTCATCTTGTGCTCTATATTACTTCACTTGCATTTGGATGAAGCCCTTAGATCACCTATGACTATGAGACTTGGTTTGGTGACCATGGAATAAGTCTTACGCGATCATGATCTTAAATCTTCCAAGTCATAGGATCTTATGAGATAGAGCATCTAAGATCTTGATAGACTTGCACTAACGATGCATAAATCTAAGAGTTAGATATCATTCCATTCCATGAGCACTCCTATAAGATATGGGTGCATATTGGCGGGTGCTTGCTGGGGAACAAGGCACTGAAGACCCACTTGAAGAATCCACTAAATAGCGTAGTGGCATATCGGTAGTAGTTAATTTTCCTACTTTATGCTAATGTATATTATTAGTTCTCTAACCTGACGATCCATGGTAACCTTGTGTCTAGTGCTTTGACTCTTCCTTGACCACCTAGCAAGTTTTTTGGATTGAAATTGGGTATGAGCTAGTTGGTATGGAGGTTTGTTATATCTAAGATGAAATTCAGCTCCTTGCTTTTTGAAAAGGGTGAGTACATTTCTTATGTATTCTATAATGATCGATTTCAAGAAATCCTTGCGCAAGGTAGTGTGACAATTTGGAAAAGAGTTTTTCAAATATGAATCCACACAACAGAATTGAACATTGAGAATAGAGACTAGTATTGAGGTTATTAGGGAGCCGACAAATATCTTGTCCTATGCTTCTTTTGGGACATAGGAGACAGAATGACCATATTTGTGTAGTATGCACAGAGCTATAATGGTTCTCCAAAGTTATTCATTTTGACCAATTAGTTTGGCTCCATAGGCTTGAGGTTGAACATCGACCATAGAGATTGGGTACTCTTCAATTAATGAGATTAATTGAGTTGAGTCAATTAGTTTAAAAGTATTTTAAACAAAAATGAATATATGATATTCAAAAGTCACAAGGGGTTGTGAGCCTATGTGCAATGAATGGTAGAACCTATTGGGTCACATACAAAATCCAATTACCTTCCTAATTGATGGAGGAATTTTTCTAAGTGTTAGAATATTCATTTTTAGTGGACTGATTTTGAGGTGATAGATTTGAAGATCAATTTTGGATTGACTAATTTAAGTGTTAAATTAATTAATTAATTTAAGGAGTTAAAGTAAACCGATAATTAAAGAGTTAATTATTTGGTGCCATTTGATCTCCAATTGATCAAAGTTAACTTAAAGAGTTAAGCTTGTTGACTTAAGAGTAAAGTCAGGGGTTAATTAATTAAATTAAAGTGTTTGATTTAATTAATGAGAAGAATATATTTTGGAGGAAAAGTTCAAATGAGAGTTCATTTGAATTAGCATTTTAATTAATTTAAAATTAGATTCCAAATTAAATTGAAATGCACATGAAATCAAATATGATTTGAAATTCAAGCTTGCCACCTTGGCAAGCAAATGACTGCCCCCTCCCCTAAGAAAGGTGTGATGCCAAGTTGGCATCACACCATCCTCTCTATATATAGATATAGAGGTGAGAGGATTCAGCACTTTCACAATTGGTGTGAAGAATTAGATTCTTTGCATTTCTCTCCAAAACCCTCTCTCCAAGCATTACCTCATGAGTTGAAGCTTTGCTTTCTCTTCTTCTCCTAACCTCAAAATTAGCCTCCACCATAGTTTTTCTCCTCTCTTTATCCAGCTAAAAGTAAGGAGAAATTGAAAGTTCAATTGGTATGTGGATCACTATAATAGAGACAAAACGTTTGGTTTGCTTAGCTTGGAGATCCACTATGCAAAGCAGCAATTTGATGAATTTTTTTGAGGAAATTCAGATCGAGTTTTGCTCTAGAATTTTTATAGAATCTTCATCATTGAGTGGAGAAGATCCAAATTCAATTTTGTGTATTTTAGAGCTCTCAAAGCCAGGCAAAAGTTGCCATTTCTTCGTTGTGCCGATTTTTGGCAGATTCTGGATTGGTGATGAGTTCACCATTATCTCCTTAGAAATTAGAAATTCAAGGTAAGTCTCTTGCCAAGTCCAAATCTATAGCATATTTAGATCCTTGGTAGCTTGAGTAGCCTAGTTAATTTTAGCTTTTGAAGTTTTAGTTATTGGATCTTAGTGCTACTGTTGTCTTCATTAAATTTTCTAAACATTATATTTACCCCTTGAGGTTTATTTGAGATTCATGAGTTATATCTTGAACATTTGTATTACATTATGAATAGAAAAAAAACTTTGAGGCATAAAGATGAAGATAATACCTTCTATCTATTAGTCATAAAGGTTCAAGACTTGTCACAATTGAATCTTCCAAGCTTGTCCTCTAAGCATTTAAAGAAAAATTCACAATTTTCTTTGCATTCAATTTCAACCTATGCAAATACAATTGGGAATAAGCTATTATTGCCATCAAGTTTCATTGCTACTAGTAGTATCCTCCATAGAGCCCTTTCAAGTGACATTTATCAAATTCTAAAGAGCCTATAGCTATTCAAAAATCCATCCCTTCAAGCTTTCGATCCCATGAATACCCTTCTAAAAGTAAGTTCAAATGGTATTTAACTGCTTTTAATCTCGTCAATCTTATCTTCAAACTCAATTTCCCTCTGGTATTGCATCCTAAGATCTAGGATTCTTCCTTATCACCATCTCAATATATATAGGTAGGATGGAAAAGGACCCTTTGTGGTTGCCTTCGATATCATTAATTGCTTTTTTCTTCACTCTATAGAACTGCATAAAAAGAGGAGCAACTCCATTTTCTTTAGCTTTGTCCCAAGTCCTGTAGGCCTAATGTTGTCACTTAGTACATCTTTCAATTTACTAGCCATCCTCTTAGCATTTGCCTCTTTAGTGTAATCAACTTTAACACATAGTTGTAATTTGGCATTTTTGTTTGGATTGAAAATGTAACTCCATTTGATAAGGTAGAGGCATGAATTCTTCAAGAGCAACCACTTACAACACACTTAGCAGTTGCTCTACACTTCTCATTCTTAATCCTCACAATGTTAAAACCAGCTCTTATGGTATACTCTTGTTATATCTATCTAAAGGCATGGACATCAAAAAACAACAATCCCTTCTTAAGTTTGATAGTTGCTCTTATCAAATTAAAAAAAATCAAAGGATTATAATAGTTGCATATTCAAGAATGAAGAATTTATCCTTGTCCCTATGAGCAATTCACATCTAGGTCATATGGGATACAAACTCATAATAGCAAATAATTCCTCATCAAAATTTAAAAAATATGGGGGGTGTACTTCTCTATAATTCCATAAACATTTTCATTATATTTTGACTATATCATTTATGCTTTGTAATTTTATATTAAGTGATAAATGCACTTTTCAAATTAAACTAAAAATTAAAGGTATAATTAGTAAAGCAAAAATTTGATGCAACATGATGTAAATATCACTTTGAGTATGTAAGAAGCTTTTCTTTTTTGTAGTGTATAAATAAAGATAAACAACCATACATAACATATTATCTTATATAATTATTTAACACAATAATATTTTAGTAGTCAAAACTGTAACTCGAACTAAATCTCTAAACAGCAAAGAAATCACACCAGATATTGATAAGATTTTCCTCTTTATTAAATTGCTACACCAATTTCCAAATATAATATCATCCACAGTCAATAGAAATAAAAAAAAAACCCTTTCTTTCCTAAATTGGATAACATGATCTATCAAACATATTAGAAAGTTGGATTTGATGAAAGAAATTCCTTGAATTGTTCGATTAAATATAGTTGCCAACTACGGGTGCCTCATTTCATGTGTGTCTCTTTTTTTTGGGGAGGGGGGGTAGGGGGGTTGTGTTTAAGAGGAAACCTCATTTCATCAATTGGAACTTGGAAAGGGAAAACTAGCACAATCCCGCGCTTGGGGCCTATGGGATTTGATAATGCACACCCCTACTTGAACACATCCTGTTTGATATTTTTTCATTACATATTTTAATGAAAAAAATCCATGAAAGGTAGGCCCATTTTGGATAAAAATAAAAAAGAAATAATTTTTATTTATTTATTTTTTATCAACACTAATAAGTGAGAAACATCAAATTAATTGTCCAAGGCAGCAACAGTTAAGAAAATGAATAGGCCTGGCAAATGAATATTTGTGGGTAATTTAAGAGTAGGTAGCAATAGATTGGATAAATATATTCGTAGGTAAAATTACTTTTTTGATATTAGTACGAGATAATGAATTTATTGCTTGTGACTATAGACAATGAATAACCTACAAAAACCTATAACAAATTTTTACTCTTCATATTTACTGAAAAATTAATATTTAATTTTCAATTTACATAATAATATTCAAATATTACCTAAACAAAATAAATAAAAGTGGCTACAAAATTCAAGTATTCTATTGATCAAGTATTTAAGGCATGTCAAATTTTTTAGTTTGAAAACAACAACTTAAATGCTTAAACACCTATTAAATTTAAGTTATATTTCAAAGTTTAAATTTAAATCCTGTTATATGTCAAAAAAAATTTTGAAACACTAATAAAATATTGTTGATATCATTAAAAATAGTATTACACCATCCAAAGTAGTTGCAAAAAATTAGAGAAAATTAAAATATAAATATATAATATATATGACTATTCATGGGTAACTTGTGGATACTGGTGAGTTGATTAATTTTGTTGCACCCTAGAATTTGATCATAGCATCAATCCCTCGAAGGTGGCGATGTCAACCACTTGAGCAAAAACCTAAGACTAAT
This sequence comes from Jacaranda copaia, assembly GCA_014898725.1. NCBI lineage: Eukaryota > Viridiplantae > Streptophyta > Magnoliopsida > Lamiales > Bignoniaceae > Jacaranda > Jacaranda copaia. The sequence goes on from JACGDI010005800.1 coordinate 1,503,604, forward strand.
CAAATGAACCTGCATGATAAGGACTCAACCTTCGACCTTCGCATTAAGTGCCAAGTCTTTGATTCAACTGAAGGAGTGACCGCAAGGTCACGATGGCATGATGGTATAAACATGAGATTAGATGTTGATGACCTAGACATTAAATGTGAGGTAGGGATAATGTAAGGCAAGATACGCTGAATTTAATGATGTCTTCCTAGGAGCATCTTTCACATTAAATGTAAGAAGATGTGCCACGCCACCCTCTGCCACCTTTGAGTACTATTTACTAGAAGCAGTCACTCTGATAGAGACGACGAAAAAACTGTATCTACTCTTTAGACAAGGATGTGGACAGCTTTAAGGAGTGGGGTAGAAAGGTAAAATTGACCCCTAGCTCAAGGTCTATAAATTCCCAAATTAAATTCAAAACCTAGGTATACAATCTACATACAATTAGCCTTTTCAACTTACTTCCTCTCACTTAGTCAACTTGATACTAATTTAAGCATTGAAAGGCCTTGTCCGAGGGCATCTTGGCGAGCTTAACATTTTCTTGTAGTTGTAAGTCAACCCATTGAGTTCAAGGAATTTGACCCTCTAATTTATTTCTCTACTTACGAAATCAACATCATTATTTAGTGTCATCTATGGGAAATCATGGACCTGGCAACATGAGAATAGTTTATACCTGGAGAGCTTAATCCGAGAGGTAAGTTTGGCTGGAGTTACCAAAGTTTGAGCAAGTACCGCCCTAACCCCTATTGGAATAATACCTTATAGCTAGTTAGATTGGCAAGTAATGCTATTTCATGTGTGATATAATTTGATTGAATGATATTTTTCTTTATATGGCCATCTTTATCTTATGTTTATTTTACTTCACTTGTATTTGGTTGAAGCCTCTAAATTATATAAGGCTAGGGGACTTCGTCATGCATATGATGGAGATTATAAAACAAGTCTTTACATTCATGATTTTAAATATTCCAAGTTATAGAATCTTAAGAAATGAGGCATCTAATATTCGAAAGACTTGCACTAACAATGCATATTCTAAGGGATTGGATAGTTCTCCATTTCATGAGCAATCTATGTGAGACATGGATGTATGTTAATGGGTGCTTATTAGAGAACAAGTTTATTGAAGACCGATCTGCAGAATCTATAAGATAGCTATAGTGGCCAGTCACTAGAGGCAAGTTCTCTAGCTTACGAAAGTGCATATAATTAGTCTTTAGACCTATGTGTCCATGGCAACCTTGCGTTTAGGTCTTTATGCTTTGGCTTTTCTCTGGCCATGTAGCGAGTCATCTAGGGATGAGATTAGGCAAGAGCCACTTAAGCATGGAGCTTTATGAGATCTCATATGGGATCTATCTGCTCGTTGTTGTGAGGGATGAGTGCATTTTCTATGTATTCTATAATGATCAATTCCAAGAAACCTTTGCGCAAGATAGTATGGCAATTTGTTAAAGGTGTTTTCTGAAAAAAAAAGGTCATAAAGAAGAATCAAATATTGGATGTAGAAACATAGTTACTGAGGCTATTGGGGTAGGTAAATATCTTGCCCTAAGCCTCTTTTGAGAGATAGGAGATGGAAAGACCGTATTTGAATGGTAAGAATAAGCTATAATGGTTCATCTAGACATAATTCATTCATCCAATTAATTGGGCTCCTTGAGCTTGTTGTTAGACATCGACCATGAAGATTGGTTACTCTTTAATTAATAGAGATTAATTGAAAGAATTATTAGTTTAAAGGAGTTTAAACTGGTATAGATAATTTCTATATTGAAAATATCACAATGAGTTGTGAGCATATGTCCAATGAACGGATGAACTTAATAGGTCATACACAAAAGCCTATAGGAGGTTCTTATTTGATAGGAGAAGTTTTCTAAGGAGTTAGAAAATTAAAACCTAGGCATTTTAAGAGAGGGACAAGTGGCTATTTTAATTGATCATCTTGACTTGATTAATTTAAGTGTTAAATTAATCAAAATAATTTAAAAAGTTTTAATTTAATTAGTGCCATATGATAATTAATTAAACAAGTTAACTTAAGAAATTAACATTAATTGACTTAAAGAGTTGAGTTAATTGATTTAAGAACTTAAGTCAAATTTTTTAAATGAAAGAGTGAATTTAATTAAAATAAAAATTTAAATTTTGGAGGCAAATCAAATGCAAGAGTCCATTTAAATTTGAATTGTGAGTTAATTAGCATTTAATTGCATCGGATAAAATGCAAGTGTTAATTATATGCAAATGCACATACAAGTTGTCAAGTTGGCCAACTAGGATGGGAGGTGTGATGCTAGCTATCACTCTCTCACATCTATAAATAGGCCACTTGGCTAGCTAGTCATGTCGCTGCATACTCATCATTTTTCTCCAAAACTGTGATATTCATGCATTGAAAATTTACATAATATTCTCTCCTTTACCTCTCACCTCTATTAACATCTCCTATCACCTTCTTCCTTTCTGTTCTATCACAAGTTAGGTTGATTTAGTACTTGCCTAAGGTGTGTGGACAATGTCATTAAGGGTGCTACACTTGGAGGACTTAGAATTCTTTGGTGGTTCATTATTTACACCAATTTTTAGGAGTAGATTTAGGTGATCAAGAAGCTTCTGATTTTAGTAAAATTTTGGCAACAACTTACTGTGTTAGTGGTGGTATAGCATGCCAAATTTACTAATTTTGGAGCTTGGGAAGGGGACCAATTATTAGCATCTTTTGCGGCATGTGGATTATCCTTTGAAGTGTTCATCGGAGTGATGTTCTCGTTTCCTTTGTGTTGATCTACAAAGGTAATTTTTCTACATTAAATTCTTATTTAGAGCATGAATATGATCCCTGGGATAGAGTAGTTTGGTTATATTTTGCCCACTTTTTGGTTTTAATATTTGGATCCCAATCTTACTTCTTCTTTCAGCCCTGCAACTGCCTCACCCCCAAGATCTCTCGGGGTCAAGCACCCAACTACAGCAAGTGATCGCCATCTCTCTAGAGTAGCTAAATGAACTCATCAAGTGCCAATTTGAATGGGTCCTTTAGTTACACAGAGAACAACAAGCTTTAGCAACAAGCATGACTCATGAGCTGGAGTGTCAACATCAGAATTTAGCCCACCAAAAGATACTAGTTCAATAGTAGGCCCCCCAAGCGAATCCCCATAGGTTCCATCATCATAAGGCTAAAAAAGTAGTGATTTAATAGATGACTTCCACCTCATCAATCCTAAAATGATAGGCTCGATCGCCCTTAGGCAAACCTATAGCACCTAAAGAGAATCAAGCGAGAAGAGTGGAATAAAGCATCCCATTAGGTACAACAGCTCAATCACTAAGTAAAGGACCTATCCAGACACCACTCAAACAACACTCACCATAGGTTCAGCATGAGATAGCCCTATCAGCAAGAAAGAGAATCTTCTTTTGTCTAAGATATTTCAATGAAAGGGTGGTAGTTACCTTGAAGGTACCTACTGAATTGTTGAAATATTGCTAGACAAGCCAATTAGATTGGCATGTAGAACTACTCCACACAATAGTCTTAATTGAATGATATTCAATGAAATGGCTAGCTTTATCTTATATCTTTATGATAATCTTCTATGTATTTGGTTAAAGCCCTTAAATCATACTAGATTATGGGACTTGGTCACACATAAGATTTTGATAATGAAACAAGTTTTTATAGTCATGATTTTAAATATTCCAAGTCATAAATCTTATGAGATGAGGTACTAGATTCGGATAGATTTCCACTAAAGATGCATACTCCAAAAGTTGGATATTGCCAAAATTCATGGGTAATCTATGTTAGACTTGGATGCATGTTAGCGAGTGCAGAAGAAGTTAACTGAAGACTCACCTAGAGAATCCATGAGGTAGCCAAAGTAGCCTATCAGTAGTGAAAAATTTTTGAACTTACAATAGTGCATATAGTTAGTTCTTTGTCTTGAGGTTCCATAATAACCTTCTATTTAAGTCCTTTTGCTTTGATTTTACTCCTACCACATAGCAGGTTGCTGAGGCTTAAGTTGGGACAAGCTACCTAAGTATGGAGGTTGATGAGTTTCAAGATAGAATCCATTTTCCTCATTTATGAAGAATGGGTTGATCTCCTATGTATTTTATGATGATCAATTTCAAGAAATCCTTGAACAAGGTAGTTTGAAAAATTGGAAAAAGGAATTTTTCAAACCTAAGGTGATAATTAGGAATCAAATATCAAAGAATAAATGCATAGTTATCGAGGTTATTAGGAAATTAGCAAATATTTTGCCCTAAGCCTTTTTTGGGAGATAGGAAATTGAAGGACCATATTTACACGGCAATCATAACTGCTAATGGTTCACCCAAAATTAATTCATCCAATTGATTGAGCTCTATAGACTTGTGCTATGTATCAACTATGTATATTGGGTACTCTTTAATTAATAGAGTTAATGGAAAGAGTGATTAGTTTAAAAGAGTTTAGACTAATTAGAATATTTGATATTTATTAAATCACAAAGAATTGTAAGCCCATGTCTAATTAATTGGTGAACCTAGAGGGTGACACACAAAAGCCTGGAACACTCTAATTGAAAATTGGAGAAAATTAGTTGGTCAAGTTTTGAAGAGACCAAGTTGACTGATTAAGAGTTGGCCACAATATCTTGATTAAATTAAAGTGTTAAATTAATTAAATAATTTGAGGTGTTAAATTAGATCAATTAAATTAATGAGTTAATTTAATTGGGTCCATGTGACAATTTAATTAGTCAAGTCAACTTAAAGAGTTAAGTTGATTTAATTAAATTAAGAAGTTAATTTAATTAAAAAGAGAAACTAATTTTGGAAGAAAAATTAAAATTGAAGAGTTCATTTAAATTAATGTGGCATTTTAATCTCCCAAATTAAAACAAGATTTTAATAAGTGGAAATTATATCTAATTGAACATGCAAGTAGGCATGCTAGTTGGCAATGTGAGAGGATATTTGATGGATGCTTCTAAGAGCACCAAAGTCACACTATAAATACATCACTCCCTCACACATGGCTAGCCACTTTGCAATTTTCCCTCTCAAAATCTTTATCTCATGTGTTGAGAAAAACTCACTCTTCTAGAGTCTGTCCAACTTCCTTTTCTCTTCCAATTCCTTCAAACCATCACCATTTTCTTCCTTCTTTGCATGGCTTTTTGCTGTCATTTTTCCACCATTTGGAGGAGTTTTTAAGGCAAAAACTTTATGGATTTTAAGTATTTGGAGTGGAAAGAAGAAGATCAGCAAATCAATGTTGCAGATCTTCACTAGTAAGCTCTCTACTAAAGGATCTACAAAGTTGATTTAAGAAATCAACAAAGGTACTTTTTCTTCACCTAAAATCCTTAGTTGTGGCATAATCTATATCCTTGAGTGAGGTGATTTAAGTTACATTTCATGTTTTAATTTCCTATGGTAAATGGATAATTTCCTCACCTCTACCTTCAAGTAGTATCAGACCTAATTTATACCTAATTTTAGATTTGTTGAATTAATTCATGGGATGAATTGATTCTAAGGTTTTGATTTCTTTATTTAATTAATGGATTTAGGATTTTGGGTGGATGCATATAGCTCTCTTTGTGTTGAATTGGAATATATCAATATATGCTAGATAGTAATTTAGTTATGTTGGAATGAGTTTTGATTCAATTTATAGATGTTGATTTGGCTTGATATGATGTTAAATGATGATTTAGCTTCTTGTTAATTGCTGAAAAATGTTTTGGGAATTTTTGAATTCAATTGGATTGGAGTTTCTTGAAGTTGTTTGATGAATAGTGATTCTTTTTTAGATTTGATTTTTGAAGCATTTTGAGAAGGTGTTTAAAATCTGAAAATTTGTCAAAATATGTGAGAAATAATATTACAGAAGTGTCCATGTGGTTTAGGCTAGCAAAAGGCACAAAATGCGGCAAAATGGTTGCCTTAGCAACCTTGTGGTAAGACTACCACCTGCTTGGCAGTAGCTTGGCACAATAGTGGGTGTGCCATACACTCACCTACTGTGTACCTAGTCGGCTAGCAGGGCAACGACCCACCCTATGGTTGCCTAGGCACAGTTTTTGTGCTATTTTGGTGTTTTTAGGTTACTAAACTTCACTTTTTTAATCTCATTTGATGCACAAATGTGGTGTAAGTACTCAAAGTAATGTTGAACATTTTTGAATGCTTTTAAAATAAAGTTGCACTTCAAGTTTTGTGCAAATTACGATGCATAAATGTTATGCTAAAATTTGCCTTTATTTAATTGTTTATGTGATAAACTTTTAATTGTTGGATTGAATGCCAATTCTAGTTATTGTTTATTTAATTGTTAAATGGCTGATCAATTTATGGGGATGAATATGAGCCTTTAAATTGGTCTAATTAAAATTCAATGTTGATTGAATGGATTGTATTAAATGGACTTGCATACCTATTGATTTTCTATCTTCTAAATGTTTTGAGAATAGAACTCTTAGGTAGTGTGGATTTCTTTATTCTTGTAATTGTTGCAAGGAGGCAAAGGAAGCCAAGAAAATCAAGAATACTTGAAGACTCATGAATACATAGGATATATTCATATAATAGATAAGATATATTAATTTAATCAACCCACCTACATCAACTAAGTAGCGCACCTAGGACTCTAAGTGCACAACTTGGTTAAGGCACATGTTCATCCCAAGTTTAGTGCATGCTAGGCTTATTTGCTTAATTATATTTTTTTTTATCCTATTAATGTATGGTGATGTATGTATGGAATGAAGAACCTAAATAAACAAAGATAAAATGATGAGATCTTCCAAGAAAAACATTCCTTTACTTAGAAAAGTCTGCGTTCAATCAATATTAAGTCAAAATGGATAAAATTAAAATGAGTTTAATAATCCATACCTTCTACTAATAAGTGTGTGACATGAGCTGCTACCACAATTATGTGTTGTCTCATGAGTCATGGAACACATTTTTGGGGAAAGCTATGATCACTACCTTAGCATGAGATGCACTTTAATACGACCTTACTATAACATTGTCTCACGAATCTAGAATTATCATAGTCGGGTGCACATTCAAAGAGGATTAGTAGGTCTGACTTAACACTTAGTGATATAGACGTAGCATGAGTCGTGGATCTATATGAAAAGTGAGGCGAAACAATTTAAGGCATCCATAGATAGGCAACTAGTAAAAGTCACCTACCTTAAGGTCACAAATAGATGTCTTGCGTGTCATAGGTCCATGATTGATGCATTTGGGCTAGAAAATGTGATTTCCTAAATTTTTCATGAGGATAGGAAATTTGATAAAATAGTGGGATCAAATCATGTTTGAAAGGCCATAATCATGTTTTTGAACATCAAAATTCAATCAAATGCTTATATTTACTTCTTCATTTTGAGGATTTTTGAAATCTCCAAATGACTAAAAATCTGCTAAGCATCATTTTTGGAAACTAATAAACTAATCAAACTGAACTATTGCAATTGGCTTAGAAACCTCAAGATTTTTCTTGACTCCAAGAAAAGAATATATATCTTAACTCAAAGTCTGTCGGATACCTTCGGCAAAGATTACGATCAAGAGGCACATGAAACATGCTAAATGGGTAGAAAATGACCTTCAAACCTATTGTCTCATGATGGCATCCAAATCTAATGGGCTCTAAAAGTCCCATGAAAGTATGAAAAGAGCCTCAGAGGTTCACGTGCACCTATTAGCGTTGTATGGTGTGCAAACTAGGCACGAACGATACATGTTATTGAAGGAGGTCTTTATGACTAGAATGGTTGAGAGATCAAGTATCCATGCTTAGGTGGACTTTAATTTCCACTTATTAAAATCCTACTGTAATTTGGGAAATTAAAATGCCACATTAATTGAAATGGACTCTTCCATTTTAACTTTCCCTCCCAAATTAGATTCTCTCTTTAATTAAATTAGCTCCTTAATTTATTTAAATCAACTTAACTCTTTAAGTTGACCTAACTAATTAAATTGTCACATGGCCCTAATTAAATTAAATCCTTAATTTAATTGTTCTAATTTAACTCCTTAAATTATTTGATTAATTTTACACTTTAAATAATTGAGCTATTGTGAGCAACTCTTAATTAATCTACTTGGTCTTTTCCAAACTTGACCAACTAAATTATCTAACTCCTTAGATAATTTTTCCAATTTCCAATTACAGTGCTCTAGACTTTTGTGTGTGACACTTTTAGGTTTACCAATTAATTAGATATGGGCTCACAACTTTTTGTGATTTAATAAATATCAAATTTTGATTAGTCTAAACTCTTTTAAACTAATTACTGCTTCAATAAATCTCCATTAATTGAAGAGTACTCAATTTCCATAGTTGATGGCGCATGCCTATGGAGCCCAACCAATTGGATGAATTAATTTTGGGTGAACCATTATTGCTTACATTCAACGTGCAAATACAGTCCTTTATTTCCTATATTTAGAAAGGTGCCTAGGATAATATATTTGCCGGTTCCTTAATAGCCTTAATAACTATGCATCTATTCTTTGATATTTGATTCCTATTTATGACATCAAATTTGAAAAACTCCAATTCTAAATTGTCATTCTACCTTGTGCAAGGAATTCTTATAATCGATCATCATAAAATATAGAAAAGATCAACCCGTTTTTCACAAACAAGCAAAATTGATCCAATTTTGGAACTCACAAGCCTCCATACCTAGGTAACTTTTGCCCAACCTAAGCCAAGGTAAAATACTATGTGGTTGGAGCAAAATCAAAGAACAAATACCTAAATATAAAGTTACCATGAAATCTCAAGTTAAAGGACAAATTATATGTACTATGGTAAGCTAGAGGATTTTCTACTATCGATATGCCACTTTGGCTACCTCGTGAATTCTCCAGATGAGTCTTCAATGAACTTGATCTCTAACAAGTACCTACTAGTATGATCCATGTCTAACATAGATTACCCATGAAACGAGGTAATATCCAACTCTTTGGAATATGCATTGTTAGTGCAAGTCTATCGAAACCTTAGATGCCTTATCTCATAAGATTTTATGACTTGGAGTACTTAAAATCATAGAGACTTGTTCCATAATCATCATCATATATGTGACCAAAACCCGCAGTCTAGTATGATTTAAGGGCTTCAACCAAATATGTGTGAAGAATATTGTAAATGCATAAGATGAAGATAGTCATTTTATTGAATATCATTCAATCAAGACTATTACATAAAGTGGTTCTACATGCTAATCTAATTAGCTTGTGTGGCACTATTCAAATAATGTCCCACTTACTCTAAAGCTAATTCTCCTTAGCCTTTAAGCCCATTTTCTCAAGAAGACCTTCAAAGACTTTTTCCATTAGGGGTTTAGTCAGTAGATATGCTATATTCTCTTTTAAGGCAACACTCTCTACTCGAATGTCACTTGTATCAATGATCTCTTGAATCAAGTGATAACACCTCAAAGTGTGTTTGGATCACTGCTGAGATCTTGGTTCCTTTGCTTGTGCAATGGCTCTATGTTGTCATAATTGACAACTACTAGCTTTGCGATGTTATGCACTATAACCAACTCTATATCCAACTCTTAGATGGAGTTTTTCATCCAAACACCTTTCTTTGCAGTATCCAATGCTGCAATATATTCCACCATTGTGGTTGAGTCGGCCATGGTGTTTTGTTTGGAACTCTTCCAAGTTCCAACCCACCACACCACCATTGAGGCAAAATATAAATACAAAAATGAATTTAAGGTCATCTTCATTGGATTGGAAACTAGAATCCAAAACCCTTCAAATTTCAATTCTTCATTACTATATATAAGAAACAAATTCTTAGTTCTTTTCAAGTACTTTAGGATTATTTTTGTGGATTTCTAGTGGCTCTCATTGAGATTAGATTGGTCATAGCTCATAACATTTAAAGCATGAGCTACGTCCAATCTCATACATTCTATAGTATACCTATGGGATATAGTATTCGTCTCTCCAAGTCTATAGCCCCCAGACTAAGGAGGAGAGAAAAATGATATCCCACATAACTTATGCATTTGCTATTGGAAGCATAATGTTTGCCGTGTAATGTATGGACTAGATATAGCTCATGTTTTGGTGCTACTTGAAGGTAGAGGTGAGCCAAGGATCTATTCATCATAGAAAATTAAAGCATAAAATGTAACTAGCATCACCTCACCCAAGGATCTAGATTATGCCATAATTAAGAATTTTAGATCAACTGAAAGTACCTTGATAGAATTTTTCAAATCAAGTTGGAAATATTCCACTAGAACTCTTCTAAAGAGGATCTTCCACTCTATTCTCTTGGATACTCCTTCGGTCACCAAGGGCAGCAACTTTTGGACTTTAATTAACCTCCAAAATGTGGCAAAATGATAGCAAATTGCATGCTCCAAAGCAATTAGCTGCCGATATGATCTTCACCTTGAAACGCCTCTTCAATCTTTGAAGAACTCTCTTCCAAGTGCTAGATCTTCTTCACCAACAACAAGCATTCCAATTGTAGTGCCTCTAAAGGTATCCGCACACATAGATCTTTCATGAACATTTCATGTGTCTCTTGATCCACATCAATCCTCATGGGATTCGGAGCACCATAACATATAATATATGTCTGTTTCTTGAAATCTAGAATGATTTTGAGGTTTTATGAGCTAATAGGGGTAGTTTGACCCAATAAAGCTATTGGTTTCTAAATGATACGTAGTGGATTTTAGCAATTTTGAGATTTCAAAAATCCACATGAGCAATGAAGAGAACATAAGCGTATGATTGAATTTTGATATTAAAAATATGATTATGGTCATTTAAGCATGTTTTACTCCTACTATTGTATCAAATTCCTTACCTTCATGAGAAATTCAAGAAATCACATTTCCTCATGAGAATTAAGGTCCAAAGGCTTCGCTTGTGGACCTACAACTAATGCAACATCCATTAATGAACCTATGGTTTATAAGTTTACTAATTGCATCTCTATGCAATCTTTAATATGTTTTGCCCCACTTTTCATATAGACCCACAGCTTGTGCGACACCTCTATTACTAAATGTTAACTCAAACCTACTAATCCTTTTTTAATTATGTACTCATCTATGAACATTCCATAACTCATGAGATAATGCCATAGCCAAATCACATTAAAGTGCATATTATCCTAAGGTATTGATCATAGCTTTCCACTAAAAATGTGTTCCATGACTCGTGAGACAACACATAATTGTGGTAGCATCTCATGTCACACACCTATTGGTTGAAGGCATGGATTATTAAATCCTGTGTAATTTTATCTATTCTAACTTAATATTGGATTGAGCTTAGACTCCTCTAACTGAGGGATTTTTCTTGCTAGGAAGATCTCATTATTATATCTTTGCTTATTTAGGTTTTCCACCTTAAGCATGCATCACCATACATTAAAGGATAAAGAAAATATAAATAACTAAATTAGCCTAGCATGCATCTAAACATGGGATTATGAGCCTTAACCAAATAGTGCACTTAAAGCCATAGGTGCACTACTTAGTTGATATAGGTGGGTTGATTAAATTAATAGATCATACCTATTACATGATTATATCCCATACATTCATGGGGCTTCTAGCCTCCTTGATTCTCTTGGTTTTCTTTACCACCTTGCAACAATAATAAGAATAAGAAAATTCTCAATTATCTACTCCCATAACAATTATGAGGTGGAAAACAAAAGGCATCCAAGCTCCATTTAATACAACCCATTCATTCAACATTGAATTTTAATTAAATAAATTTAAAGGCTCGTGTTCATTCCCATACATCTATTTAATCCAACAATTAAAGTCAATTTTAAGAGGCTCTTGAGGTTGATGTAAAATTAGGATGCATAAGTGTTATGCTAAATTTTGCCTCTAATAAGGCATAGGATTCATCTCTCCATGTGGGTCGTGCATTGTAGATGACTGGATATAGCTCACACTCTAAATGTTAGCAGCCGCTACCAATCTAATCCCGTGAGAGTCATTGGAAAGTCGTAAAAATAATCGTAAAATACTTGAGAAGAGCTAATAAATTGTTTCGTATATACAACAATGGAGAATTGAAACTTAAGAGTTTTTGGATTCTAGTTTCCAATCCAATGAAGTTGATCTCAAATCTATTTCTAGATCTATATTTTGCCTCAATAGCAGCGAGGTAGGTTGCAAGAGTTCTAAACAAGATACTATATTTCATTCTACCATTGAAACAAAATATATTACAATGTCAGACACTGCAAAGAAAGGTGTTCAGATGAAAATTTTAACCCAACAGTTGGATGCAGTGCTTAACATCGTGGAGTCAATAATTGTATATTGTGACAACAATGGAACTATTGCGCAAGCAAATTAAAGAAACTAAGATCTCATCAGCAATCCAAGCACATTTTAAGGCATTGTCATTTGATCCAAGAGATCATTGATAGGGGCAACATTTGATTGGAAAATGTTGTCTCAAAAAAGAATATAATAGATCCACTGCCTAAATCCCTAATGCAAAAGGTCTTTGAAAGGCATCTTGAGAAGATAGGCTTAAAAGGCTATAAGAAATTGGCTTTAGAGCAAGTTTGAGATTGTTGGAATAGTGCCTTAGAAGCCAATTAGCTGGGCATGTAGAGTGTTAACCCCTTGATGATTTTTGATTGTTTTGGTTATGACAAAATTATCATGAGCTACTTGACATATTATGTGCTTACAAAATGATGTTAAGTGTCAAGAATATCATTCGATAGTTTCTTCTGGAATTTATCTATGCGTTTGAATTTACCTTCCATAATTAAAAGATCTCTTGGAGATTCTAGCCTACTATTTGTGATTTAGGAAAGAAATCAATCTTGATACTTTAATTGATAAATCCACAATTCATAATGCTAATGAATCTTTACCATAATATGTTGTTTCTATGTTTAAAGCTAATAGACACTTACCATAATAGAATTTATAGTTATTGGATGTAAGCTTATAAATAAGAAAAAAAATATATGTAGCATTGTTTAGTGTGAATCACCAACTCGGGAAAAAGATCTTAAGAGTATTTTGAGGAGTTGTGTGATACTCTTATTCATATTATCCTTAAGTGTTGCTAATTCTTTGCTCTACTTTTGTTTTTGAGGGACCTTGTGGTAAAGAACGTCAAGAGAAACTTGCCTTCCACGAACCTTTGAGGAGATGAGGACAAAACCATTTATATCCTGAAAGACCTAGTAGAGAACAGGGAAGGGAGTTGTACCTGCTCTTGAAAGACCCTATGAAGAGAACAAATTGGGTATTTGGTTGCTCCAAGGACCTTTATGTGAAGAAACTAGTAGAGTAGTGCTATCTGCAATCATCTGTAGTATTTTAGGTTTTGGTCTAGAAGGAGAGACTAAAGCTTGTCATATGGAGTAGCAACAATTTGTGCATCAATTTATGGAGGTTTTGCAAATGAGACTAGTAAAAGTTCCCCCAGACCTGTTCATAAAGTAGTTGGTTTTGCAGTACTTGGAAAGCTATATTATCCCATCTAAATTCTAATTTAGCTCTTTGCAAGAGCTAGTTTTCACCTTATTATGGTGTTTTTGATCCTTAACTTTTTAGACTGTCAAATTATTGTACTTATTTGTAAAACATTTTCATATCTTAGTTAATATGGCACATGTAAAATCCTACATGAAAGCTTTGGTAGATGAGTAGGCATTGCCGAACATTTATAAATTTCAACATTCATTTATTTCTATTTTTATTGTTTTATTTATCATTTTTCTAACTGGTTGTTTAACTAAAATTATTTTCTACAAAAGATTTAAATCATTTTGAAAGGCAAGTTTTTGAGTGATGAACTTTCACTGCATTGAAATCCATTAGGCCCTATCTAATCACTCTCAATTAGAATTAGAAAATTTGTTCTTTATATTACGTTGTAACTACTCGAGTAAAAGATCCCATGGCTACTAATACTTTTGATGTCTTTGCACAAGGGCAATCACACAATTGGCCTTCACTGTTTAATAGTTCTAACTATGTTAATGTGGAAAAATTAGATGAAAGAATATATAATTGCCTTGAATTTTGATTTATGGGATGTGGTCAGTGAATGGTCAATGGGTCCAATGAAATTAGTTAATAGATAGATGGTTCCAAAGTAGCAACAACAACTAACCAATGATGATAAAAGGGCCATCTCAATGAGTGTGATAGCAAAAAATATTCTATTATGTGCTCTTATAAAAAACAGAGTACAACTAAGTTAGTATATGCAATACAATAAAGCAAATTTAGGAAATATTGGAAGTGACCCATGAAAGTATTAGTCAAGTTCGATAAGACAAGATTACTCTTCTCATTCACAAGTGCGAAATGTTCTACAAAAAACTTGATGAGACCATAATTCAAATGTATACAAAAGATGAGGATCGCTTCCCAAGGAATGGATAACAAAAGTAACTACTATTGAGGAAACTCGTGATCTTTGCAAGATGTCCATGGGCAAATTGATTGGATCTCTCACATTCCATGAGATGATGCTGCTAAACAAAGATAAAGGTTTAGAAATGAAAGCCAAAAGGAGTATTGCCTTTAATACCAGTCATGATTCTAACTCAAAACTTCAAGAAAATCTTGATAAGGATCAAGTTGAGGATGAGATCATTTTGATTTTTGGAGATTACAACAATTGACGAACTTAAAAAAAAATTCAAAACAATGGATCAAAATCGAAAGAACCAGTCCAAAAATACAAAGTACTAAACCACCTCAATGCTACGAATGTAATAAAATCAAGCCCAAAAAACTAGATGATCTTCGATTGTAGAAAATGCAAAACAAGCTAAAGCCAAGGGGATGGCTACTACATGGGATAAATCTGATAGCCAACAATTTGACAATGAAGAGAATTATTTCATGGTAAATCAAGTAAGTACCTATTCTTGTTTTGATTATACTTCTAGTGATGAAATTAACATTGACGAAGATGTGTAAAAATTACTAAAGCTTTATGAAATTCATGTTAATAGACTTATTTGTAAGAATAAATCTTTCAAAGATAAAGTGGACTTTTTGCTTGAAGAAATAGATAGAGCTCATAAAGATAAGATTGAAATGCCAATGACTTAAAATAAAGAGGCCCTTGATGATGAATGTAAGAAGAAAATGAATGATTGGCTCACTAAAGAGAATAATTCTTCAAAGAAACAAATTGAGAACATGAGTGTAAAATCAAAGGAAAATGGTTGTTGAAGAATGTCATCATGCTAGAATGGATCTAGGTGAATGTTCCTCAAATGTTAAGCACACATAAATAATACTAAAATTAGTCAAAAAATTAGAAACCGCATGAATTGAAAAAATACCAAACTGGTTTCAACAACCTCCGTTAAAAACTTCAAACCAATTCGAAAAGCCTTCTTGCTTATGGTAGACCCAGTCATGTCAATTATAAATGTCGAATTATAAAACTTAATGGTACCAAGTTTGTTTGGGAAAAAAATTATTTGCTAATAACTATGAAGGACCTAGCATAGTTTGGGTACCCAAAATAAATTAATATCTTGTGGGTATATGCCAAGGAACATTCCCAAAAATAAAAATGCTACTTGGATAGTCGATGCTCTAGGCATACGACAGGTGATACATCCATGTTTCTTAAACTTAACAATTATCTAGCATGAAATGTTCTCCATACAAACAACACAAAAGGATGTATTACAAATAAAAATATAATTGGTAAGCAAACTGGTACTATTATTGATAATGTGTGGCTTGTTGAAGGCCCTAAACATAAATTGCTTACTATTAGTTAACTATGTAACAAAGGTTATGAGGTTAAATTCTATCCAAGTCAATATGTTATTAAGCAATATGAAAAAGTGGTTTTTACCGCTACCAAGGATGGAAATGTTTATTATATAACCCTTGATGATTTAACATGTAAAAATGTTGAGTGTTTAGTTGTTTCAGATGAAGAATGCTAGAAATGCCATAGAAGATTTGGCCACATAAACATGATGCTCATATCTTATCTCAAAAAGAAAGATCTTGTCAAAAAGATGCAAAGTTAACTTTCTCCGAGGATAGAATAAGTAATGCATGCCAAAAAGGGAAGCAAATTAGATTTTGGAAGCATAATGTATGCCATGCAATCTACGGGACCGAATGTAGTCATGCTTGAAGTATTACAAGTTGGTACCAATCTAGTCTCGGTGAAAGTCACTGCAAATCCATAAAAACAATCCTAAATTTCTTGAAAAAAAATTAGGTCTTCTATTGTTTCTTATATATGATAATAAATATTTAAAACTCAAAAGTTTTAGATTCTAGTTTTCAATCCAATGAAGAAGACCTCAGATCCACTTTTGGATTTATATTTTGCCTCAATGGTAGTGTATTAAGTTGGAAGAATTCCAAAAATGATACTACAACTGACTTTACTATTGAGGTGGAAATACATTTTAGTGTTAGACACTACAAAGGAAGGTGTTTGGATAAAAATTCATCTAAGAGTAAGATGTAGTACCTGTTGGAATAGTGCCCTACAAGCCAATTGGATTGGCCTTGTAAACTATTTCCCTATAAGACAATCTTGATTGGATGATATTCAGTATATGGCCATCTTTATCTTATGCTCTTTACTTACTTCAATTGCATTTGGATGAAGCCCTTAGATTACACAAGACGATAGGACTTGGTCATGCACTGAGTAGTGATCATGGAATAAAACTTACATGATCATAATATTAAATGTTTCAAGTCATAGAATCTTATGAGATAGGGCATCTAAGATGCGGATAGACTTGCATTAATAATGCATAAATCCAAAGATTGGAGATTGCTCCATTCTAGGAACAATTATATGAGATACAAGTGCATGTTAGTGAGTATTTGTTAAAGAACAAGGTACTGAAGACCCACCGAAGAATCCACTAGATAGCCATAGCGGCTAGTTCTCTTACTTACGCTAATATATATTATTAGTCTTCTAACCTGAGGGTTCATGGTAACATTATGCCTGGTCTTCATGCTTTATCTCTTCCTTGACCACCTAGTAGGTCTTTTGGGTGGAGATTTGGTATGAGTTACTTGGCATTTAGGTTTGTCAGATCTAAGCTAGAATCCGACTCCTTATCTTTGTGAAGAGCAAGTGTTTCTCCTATATGTTCTATAATGATTGATTCCAAGAAATCCTTGCACAAAGTGATGTGATAATTTGGGAAGGCGTTTCCAAAGATAAGGTCACAAAGGGAATTGAATATTAAGAATACAAATATAGTATCGCGTCTATTAGGAAGCTGACAAATATCTTGCCTTAGGCCTCTTTTGAGAGATAGAAGATGAAAGGACTGTATTTGTATGGTATGCATAATGTTAGAATAATTCTTCAAGAGCATTCATTTTAGCCAATTAGTTGGGCTCCATGGGGCCAATGACATGGTCTATTAAAGGAAGGAAAATTTTCTAAGAGTTGGAAAATTCATGATCAATTTTTGGAGGAGGCAAAATTGTAATTATTTTGGCTCAATCAATTTAATTGTTAAATTGGTCAAATTAAGTTAAGAGTTAAATTAAGATCAATTAATTAAAGGTTAATTAATTGATGTCGTATGACTATCAATTGATCAAAATTAATTTAAAGGTTGAGTTAATTTTGACTAGCTTAAATTGTTAAGCGCTTTGACTTAAGAGTTAAGTGAAATGATTATTAATTAAATTAAAGTGTTTAATTTAATTAAGTTGGAAAGATAATTTTTGGGAAAATTTTAAAATGAAGAGTTCATTTAATACGAATTAGAATTTAATTGCAAGACATTTCATTAGAAAAAATTTGTGCTTCAATTAAATTCACAAATCATAAAGTTAGTGGCCACCGAAGTAAGGCACTCTTGGCATCACCTCCTTGTGGGAGGTGTGTGAACACTCCTATATATGGATATGGTGGAGTGGCTAGTTAGATGTGTGTGAGGTGTGCACATTTTGTGTGATTTTATCCTAACAATATTTTGTAGTGAGAATCTAAGTTGTCAGCTTCCCATCACTCTCTCCTTCTCCCTCCTCCTTCCACCACAATAATCCCAGCCTTCATCCCCTCATTCTATGCATATTTTCTAGCCTTTATTTATAGAATAGGCCATATATTTTGTGTGTGGACATTTACATTAGAGGCAATCTATTTTGGTTACTTTTGCTCTTAACTAGAGCACTTTTTGGCAGCCAGTTTTTACTTCTTTTGGAAATACCTCTGGTGTTTTTGATCAGCCTAAAATTTGGACTGAAGAACATTCAAAGGGTTTAGGAGTTCCATTAAAATTTTTAGTGAAAATAGAAAAGTCCATCTTATGGAAAATCAGTGGTGATTCTATTGCGCTGGTGAAGAGCCTGTTTGACAAAATAAAAAGAGTTTTCTTGCTGTTCAAATTTCTACTTCCACTCAGGTGTTTTCCTCTTCTAAATATTAATCCTATGTATGTATATATCCTTTTTGCATTGTGTGGGCTAGTTTTTTCAGTTTGTTTTGAAAATATTTGGACCCTAGTACCACACAAACCTTCAAGGGGTATCAGAGCCATATTCATACGTGGATTTCGATTTTGCTTGGCTTGGGTGATAGGTTCTTGGGAAGAACTAATCAATATCACCATGTACTCAATCCATATGATGGGTTGGAGTGTAGGGATGATCTTGCCTGTGGCTTCTTGATTGATGGATTGAATCATACAATTGTGTGCTTTTATTGTTAAATCATATAATGGGCATGTTTTGATTCAATTTTTTTATGTTAAATTTTGATTTGGAATTGGTAGATGTTATATTCTGATATAGCATGTTGTGAATGGCCTTAAGTTGTTTTGGTCATTTTTGGGTCCAATAAGATTGGATATAATTGAAGATTTTTGAATAATATGATTCTTGCTTAAACTAGTTTTTCAAGCATCTTTGGGCACTTGATATTTCAGTATTAAAAGGTATTTTAATCTTAAATTTTCATCTATGTTATGTGTTTTGATGTTTAAAAGTTGTTTTAAAATTCTTGGTGCCCAAAAGTTGAACCGAAAATGGTTTCATTCAACCATAAGCCCCAAAACAAGGATGCTACTAGTTTGTGGCAGCCCACAGTAGGGCAATGGCCACTACCCATTAGTGAGCAAGCTGTGGCTAGCAGCCCTTAGTTGGGTTTAGGTTGGGTTTTGAGCTTTTTCTTTGGTTCCTTTAGTGACCAAACTTGTTTTGAAACACACATTGGTTACACAAATGCTATGCAAAGCCTCAAAATTGTGTTGGACACTTTTTGGCTGCTTTTAAAACTTGTTAAAGTTGATCTCCAATTGTGACAAAAATATGATGCATAAGTGTTATGCTTGTTTTTGCATGATCAATTATTTGTTAATATGATTAGCATGTAATTATTGGAATTGAATGTATATTCTTTATTTATTTATTTTCATTTAAATGTTGAATGGATGATGACTGAATGCGGATGATCATATGCCTTTTAATATTGATTTTATTTATTTCAAATGGTTGGAATGGGTTGTATTAAATGGGGCTTGCAAGCCTTTTGTTCTACCTTGTAAAAGTTATGAGAGTAGAATCACTAGGATTGAGGTTTTCTTTCTCTTGTAAAATTTGCAAAGAGCAAAAAGGATCCAAGTAGGCTTGAAAACCTATGAATGTATGGGATACACTCATGTAATAGCTTAGTTTAATCAACCCACTTAAAATCGACCGAGTGATACACTTGTAGCTCTAAGTGTTTCACTTGGTTAAGCTCATGGTCATCCCACCCTAGAAGCATGCTAGACTATTTACTTATTTATGCTTTCCATATCCTATTGATGTATGAGATGTATAATTAGGATATAGAGAAACTAAATAAGAAGATAAAAATGATGAGATTTTTGCAAGCAAAAATCCTCAACTTAGAATATCTATGTGTTTTAAATATTAAGTCTAAATGGATACAAATTAAAATAGTTTTAATTAATTTAAACCTTCCACCAATGTTGTATGCCATGACGATACTATTGATTTTATGTGATGTCACTCAGTCACGGGGGTCACACTTAGTAGAAAAGCTATGAGCACACACTTAGCATGACATGCACCTTTGACTTAAGAACCCTCATGCATTGGCACTCAGTCATGGGGGATATTGTGAGGCCATCTTGAATCAAAGTATGATTGGTGAGTTGGATTTAATGCTTAGTAGTATAGATGGCGCACGGTCGCGTTGGTCTATTTGAAAAGTGTAGTAAAATATATCAAGAGTTGCATAAGATGCAATTAGCAAAAGTTGCTTAACCTTCGATTGCTCATGGATGGCACTAGCCAGGGGGGTCCATTGACAAGTCATTGGGGTCTTGATTCTCACTAGAAATTTTGATTTCTTGAATTCTTCTTTGGGTGAAGAATTTGATAAAATAGTAGGAGAAAAACAAGCTTGAAAGACCATGAACATGTTTTCAATATCAAAATTCAATCATATGCTTATATTCTCTTGTTTGCCTGTGAAGATTTGTGAAATCTCAAGAATGCCTAATAATTCCACTCATTTTTATTTTGGAAACCAATAAACCCACTGGGCTAAACTTCCATGATTGACTTAACCTTGAAAATTATTCTAGATTCTTAGAAGTGGATATATGTCCTATACCATGGTACTCCTAATCCCCTTGGGATTTATGTAGATCTAGAGACACATGAAAATTTCACTAATTGGGTTTAGGATTGTCCTATCCCTTAGTCTCATTATGGCACCTACAAACTTTTAAAGTCTCAAGGACACATGAATGGTACCTTGCTTAAAGTTTACAAAAGTTGTAAGCAAACAAGGGATAAGAAGTTCATGTTGTTAAAGGAGATTTTTAAGCTAGGATAAATGTAAGGTCATGTGTCATCAGCTATAGTCTAAAGATGACTAAGCTTGGAGAAACTTTTTTCTACTTGGATGTAGTGATGGACAATGATCTCCAAACGAATTTGATCCTCACATTCTTGCCCAGTTTTATTGATCAAAGTGTTAATCTAGAAGAAGATTATCATGATAAGGGAAAACCTTTGACACTTATTTATTCCTCCACGTCTATGGATCCAAGGGGTACTAGAAAGAGAGGTAAAAGAAAGAAAGGTTCTTCCTCTAAGGGAAAACAACCATTAAAGGCATTCAAAGGAGTTAAGAAGATTATAGAGAAAATAGTCAATATTATTTGTCTCTACTTTGGCAAGATGGGCCATTAGAAAATATTTGCAACGGTTACCTTGCAATCCTTAAGAAGAGCATGTACTTTATTAAGGTGCATTTAGGATAAATTCTTCCTCATGGATATATGATATCACATGTGGTTCTTTTCTTTGTAAGTTGCTACAAAAGAATAGAAAGAAGAATAATTTTAAGTGATAAGGATATGATCCACCGAAAACCTAAAAGCATACAATAAATTAGACTTAGAGGATTCCATACTTGTATTGGACCTTTGTTATAATGTACCATATATTGTTGAGAACATTACTTCAATTCCCTTTTTGGATTGCGAAGGATTTGATCCTTCTATATCAAATGAGAGATTGAAGGCATTAAAGAATTGGTTCTTTAATTGCTCATGGTACACTTAACAAAGGATTATACATATTGGATTCTTAGCCATCACTAATGCACTTTCAATTAAGAAAATTAGATATCCAAAAAGATACCATTTTATGACAAGCAAGATTTGGGCATATCTCCAAAAATAGGATGAACAAGATGGAAACTCCCAAAGCACTAAATGTTAGTGGCATTGAGGACTTTCCTACTTGTGAATCTTGTTTGAAAGGAAAAATGACCAAGGCTTTTTTTGTTGGACAAATAGAGTGCTCCACAAATCCTTTGGATTTAATCCATACGGATGTTTGTGGACCACTAAGAGTTAGTGGGAGAGGAGGCTATTCTTACTCCATCACATTCACCGATCATTATAGTCAGTATGGACATGTGTATCTTTTGAAATACAAGTTTGACGCCTTTGAAAAGTTCAAAGAGTATAAGAATGAAGTAAAAAAGCAAAAACTTAGTATTAAAGTCCTTCGATTAGAGCGAGAGGAAAAATACTTAATTACCATATTCTTATATTATCTAAAGGAGAATGGGATTCTTTCTCAATGGACTCCACCTGGCACACCCCAACATAATAGAGTAGTTGAGAGGAGATATTATACTTTATTGGACATGGTATGTTCCATAATGTGCTTTTGCAATGTGCCTATATCCTTTTGAGGATACACCTTAATGACGGCAGCAAAGTTACTAAGAGTAGTACTTTCAAAGTCGAATTTAAAAACATCATATGAGATATGACATGGTAAAGCACCCTCTTATCACTATCTAAGGATTTGGGGATCTCCTGCCTACATGAGATAGACAATAGGAGATAAGTTGGATAGTTGATCCATCTTGTGTAAGTTTGTTGGATACCCAAGAGAGTCTATAGGTTATTATTTCTATGATCCCTCAGAAGAAAAAGTGTTTGTTTCAAGGAACACCACTCTTTTAGAAAAGAAATTTCTATTAGATAGAAAGGGTGTTATTGTTGCACTTGGTGAAGTTCAAGATAATCATCAAATCCCACAAGCAGTAGAAATAATTAAATATCAAAGAGCTTCACACATAACCTCTGAGAAGGTCGGACTGGATCAAGAAGCAACTTGAAAGGTTTAGATTTCTTCATGAGACAGGATAATCAAATGATGATCCGAAGACCTACAAGAAAGATATGTCGGACATAGATTTGGAATATTGGCTTGAAGTAATGAGATTCGAAATGGACTCCATGTACTCAAACGAAATATGGACTTTAGTAAATCCACCAAATGGAATAGTTCCTGATTGGTTACAAGATATAAGTGAAAGCTTGGAGTAGATGAAGAAGTGGTAACTTTTAAGGTGCAATTAGTGCTGGCAAAAGGTTCCACTCAAAGACCCGGTATCAATTTTAAGAAAACCTTTTCATTAGTCACTATGCCTAAGTCTATTTGGATTCTACTTGCTATAGTTGTATATTATGACTATGAGATATGGCAAACGAATGTAAAAATAGCTTTCCTCAATGGTGACATTGAAGAAAGGATTCATATAGAGCAATCATGAGGTTTTACATCTAAAGGGAGTGAGCAAAAAATTTGCAAACTCCAGATATCCATTTATGGACTCTAATTGGCATCTCAAACTTGGAACATACATTTGATAAGATAGTCAATTGTTTGACTTTGTCAAAAAGGTGTATGAACCTTATGTGTATGAAAAGGTTGATAGGAGTAACGTACAATTTATTGTGCTTTATGTCAATAACATCCTTCTCATTGGGAATGACGTAGGAATATCATAGTATACTAAAGCATGGTTATCTACACAATTCTTCATAAAAGACTTGGGAAATGCATCATGCGTATTGGGAATATATATCTATAGAGATAGATCAAGGAGGATACTGAAGCTTTCCCAAACACCATACATTGACAAAACACTAAAGAGGTTTAGTATGGAAGAATCCAAGAGAGAATTCCTTCCCATGGGACATGGCATTCATCTCTCGAAGTCTATGGCACCGCAGACTGAGGAAAAGAAATGAAGAATGTCTCACATACATTATACTTCCATTATTAGAAGTATAGTATATGTAATTCAATGTACTAGATTGGAAGTGGCACACTCACTAAGCGTTACAAGTAGGTTCCAATCCAATCCTGGTGAAAGTTACTAGATAGTTGTAAAAATAATCTTTAAGTACTTGAGAAAGACTAAGGACTTGTTTCGGTATACAGTAATAGAGAATTGAAACTTGAGGACTTTTCATATTCAAGTTTCCAATTCAATGTAGATAATCTAAAATCCACTTCTGGATTTACATTTTGCCTTAATAGCAACATAGTGAGTTGGAAGAGTTCTAACAAGACACCATGGCCAAGACAACTACTAAAGTGAAATAATTTGTAGCTTTGAAAACTGCAAAGAAAAGTGTTTGGATGAAAAACTTCATCAAAAAGTTGGATATAGTACCTAGCATGCATGCACCTACGATTGTCTTTTAAAGATAATTTAGGACTTGAGCCAGGATCTCATTAGTGATCCAAACATAGTAAATGCATTATCAATTGATATCAAAGGTGACAACTGAGTGGGTAAAGTTGCCTCAAAAGATAGTACAATAGAACCACAACCTAAACCCCTAAATGCTAATGATCTTTGAAGGACATCTTGAGAAGATGGGTCTCAAGGCCTTGTGGCATTAGCTTTAGGACAAGTGAGAGATTATTTGGAATAGTACAACACAAGCTACTTAGATTGGCCTTGTAAACTATTTTTCTGTATGACAATCGTGATTGGATGATATTCATTATATGACCATCTTCATCTTATGCTCTTTATTTACTTCACTTGTATTTGGATGAAGCCCCTAGATTACACAAGACTACAAGACTTGGTCACACATTGGGTAGTGATCATGGAATAAATCTTACATGGTCATGATCTTAAATCTTCCAAGTTATAGGATCTTATGAGATAAGGCATCTAAGATCCTGGTAAACCTGTACCAACAATGTATAAATCTAAGGGTTGGAGATTGCTTTATTCTATGAGAAACTATATGAGATAAGAGTGTATGTTAGTGGGTGCTTATTAAAGAACAAGACATTGAAGACCTACTGAAGAATCCACTAGATAACTGTAGTAGCAAGTTGGTAGTGGTCAGTTCTCCTACTTACACTAGTGCATTTTATTAATCCTCTAGCCTGAGGGTACATGGTAAACTTATGCCCGGTCTTCATGCTTTAACTCTTTCTTGACCACCTAGTGAGTCATTTGGGTGGATATTTGGTATGAGCTACTTGGCATGGAGGTTTGTGAGATTCAAGATGGAATCCAACTTCTCGTCTTTGTGAAGAGTGAATGCTTCTCCTATGTGTTCTATAATATTCGATTTCAAAAAATACTTGCACAAGGTGATATGATAATTTGGGAAGGCATTTCCAAAGATAAAGTCACAAAGGGAATTGAACATTAAGAATACAAACATAGTATTGAAGCTATTAAGGAGACGACAAATATCTTGCCCTAAGCTTTTTTTCGGGAGATAGAAGATGAAAGGACCATATTTGTATGGTACGCATAATGCTAGAATGGTTCTTCAAGAGCATTTATTTCGGTCAATTAGTTAGGCTCCATGGGCTTGAGTTTGGACACCGACCATAGAGATTAGGTACCTTTCAATTAATGAGATTAATTGAATTAAGTCGCTTAGTTTAAAGGAGTTAGTCACAAGGAGTTGTGAGTATAAGTCCAATGAATGGTAGAACCTAATGGGTTGCACAAAAAATCCAATGACATGGTATATTGAAGGAAGGAGAATTTTCTAAAAGTTAGAAAATTCATGATCGATTTTTGGAGAACGTAAAATTGTAGTCATTTTGGCTTGATCAATTTAATTGTTAAATTGGTAAAATTAAGTTAAGAGTTAAATTAAGATTAATTAATTAAAGATTAATTAATTGATGTCACATGACTATCAATTGATCAAAATTAATTTAAGGGTTGAGTTAATTTTGACTAGCTTAAATTGTTAAGCACTTTGACTTAAGAGTTAAGTGAAACAATTATTAATTAAATTAAAGTGTTTAATTTAATTAAGTTGGAGAGATAATTTTTGCGAATTTTTTAAAATGAAAAGTTCAATTAATAAGAATTAGAATTTAATTGCAAGACATTTCATTAGATGAAATTTGTGCTTCAATTAAATTCACTAATCACAAAGTCAGCGGCCACCAAAGCAGGGGACACTTGGCATTACCTCCTTGTGGGAGGTGTGTGAGCACTCCTATATATGGATATGGTAGAGTGGCCGGCCAAATGTGTGTGAGGTGTGCACATTTTGTGTGATTTTCTCCCAATAATATTGTGTAGTGGAAATCTAAGTTGTTAGCCTTTCAGCACTTTCTCCTTCTCCCTCCTCCTTCCACCATAATATTCCTAGCCTTCCTCCCCTCATTTTATGCTGATTTTCCATCTTTTTTGTATAGAATAGGCCATATATTTGGTGTGTGGACGTTTACATTAGAGGCAATCTATTTTGGTTGCTTTTGCTCTTGACTAGAGCAGTTTCTAACAGTCAATTTTTGCTTCTTTTGGGAGTACCTTTGGTGTTCTAATCAGCCTAAAATTTTGACTAAAGAATATTCAAAGGGTTTAGGAGTTCCAATAAAAAGTTTAGTGAAAACAAAGTTGTCCATCTTGGGGGAAATTGGTGGTGATTCTGCTGCGCCGATGAAGAGCCTGTTTGATGGTTGAAGAGAGTTTTCTTGCTCTTCAAATTTTTTGCTTTCACCCAGGTATTTTCCTCTTCTAAATATGAATTCTATAAATGTCTAGATCTTTGTGGCATTGTGTGGGCTAGTTTATTTAGTTTTTTTTTTTTTTAGAAAATATTTGGATCCTAATGCCACTCAAACCTTCAGTGCCTAACATCAAAGAGCCAGTAGTGGTCTACTATGACAACAATGGAGCTATTGTGCAAGTGAAGAAACCATGATCTTATATGTAATCCAAGCACATTTTAAGGCATTATCATTTAATTTGAGAGATCATTGACAAAGACAACATTCAAGTGGAAAGAGTTACCTTGAAAGAGAATATAGTAGATCCACTTACTAAACGCCAAATGCAAAAGGTCTTCAAAAGGCATCTTTAAAAGATGGATTTAAACGCTATAGGGAATTGGCTTTAGGACAAGTGAGAGACTGTAGAAATAGTGCCCTACAAGCCAATTAAATTGGCCTAAAGTACCCCATATAACAGTTTTGATTGAGCGATATTCAATAAAATGGCTATCTTTATCCTATGCACTTATGATATTCTTCACATGCATTTGGTTGAAGCCCTTAAATCATACTAGACCACAGAACTTGACCACACATATGATAGCAATCATGAAATAAGTCTCTATGGTCATCATTTTAAATATTCCAAGTCATAAAATCTTATGAGAAAGGGTATCTAAGATTTGGATAGATTTGCACAAATAATGCATACTCCAAGGAGTTGGATATTGCCCCATTTCATGGGCAATCTATGTTAGACATGGATGCATGTTAGTGAGTGTTTTTTAGAGAGCAAGTTCACTAAAGACTCGCCTAGAGAATCCACAAGGTAACCGGAGTGGCACATCTATAGTGGAAAATTCTCTAACTTATGATAGTGGATATAATTAGTCATTTGACAAAAGCTATCTAAGTATGGAGATTGGTGAGTTCAAAGACAGGACCCATTTTGCCCGTCTGTGAAGAATGGTTGATATCCTACGCATTCTATGATGATCGATTTCAAAAATTCTTATGATGCATATTTATGCACATTTTTTATGATGCCAAATGATTTGAATATCTCATCGAAATGTATGTTCCAACTTTGGGATGCTTGCTTTAGTCCATAAATGGACCTTTAGAGTTTGCAAACCTTTTGCTGACTCATTTTTTATATAAAGCATTATGGTTGCTCCATATGGATTTCCTTATCAATATTCCCATTTAGAAAGGTGGTCTTTGCATCCATTTTCCAAATTTTATAGTCTTGATAAGCGGCTATGGCAATCATAATCCTTATGGACTTAGGCATTTTGACTAGTGAAAATGTTTCCTCTAAGTTAATATCGGGTCTTCAAGTATAACCATTTGCCAGTAGTATAACTTAAATGTACTACCTCTCTGCCAACTCCAAGTTTATGCTTATAGATCCACCTGCAACCCATAAATATTATACGCTCTGGTGGATCTACCAAAGTCTATATTTTGTTGGAGTACATGGAGTCTGTTTCAAATTTCATGGCTTTAAGCCAATAACCCAAATCCATGTCTTGTATAACTTACTCATAGGTCTTTGCATTACTATTCGTTTAGCCCATCTCATGATGAAATCCAAACCTACGTCTTGATCCAATCCAATCTTCTAAGAAGTAGTGTACTAGGTTTTGTGATGTTCTTTTGTTTCTATCACTTGTGGGATGATATTATCATCTTGAATTTCATCAAATTCAATTACAACATCTTTTCTATCCAATAATAACTCCTTTATAAAAAAGGTAGCATTCCTTGAAACAAACACTTTTTATTCCAAAGGATCATAGAAGTAATAACCCAAAAACTCTTTTATGTATCCCACAAACTCGCACAAAATGGATCTTGCATCCAACCTATCCCCACTAGTCTCTTAATATAGTCAGGAGACCCCCAAAATTTTAAGTAAGAGTAAGAGGTTGCTTTGCCATACCACATCTTATGTAGTGTCTTTGGTACCAACTTTAGGGGTACTATATTTAGTAGCCTCGCCATCGTGTGTAAGGTGTATCCCTAAAAGAAAATAGGGACATTGGTAAAGCTCATCATGGATCATACCATGTCTAACAATATATGGTTTCTCCTCTCGGCTACTCTATTATGTTGAGGTATGCAGAGTAGAGTCTATTGTGAGATAATCATATTCTCTATTAGATAATCTAAGAATTTGGTACTTAAGTATTCACCTCATCACTTTTAACAAAGAGTTTTATTACTAAGTCATAATTGCTATCCTATTTCATTCTAATAGTCTCTAAACTTTTCAAATACTTCTAATTTATACTTTATAAGATACAGAATCCGAATTGAATGAAATCATTGGTAAAGGTAATGAAGTAAGAATATCCTTCTCTTAGACTAACTCTTAGTGGCCTACATACATCTATATGGATCAAATTCAAAGGATTAGTCGAGTGCTCCGTTTGTCTAGCAAAAGGAGCCTTCATCATATTTTTTTTAAACAAAACTTACAAGCAGGTAAGTCCTCTAATCCACTAATACTTAGTAATTTAAGGGCTACTAACCTATTCATCCTATTCTCAAAAATATCTCCAAGTTTAGCATGCCAAAGATAAGCACTTTCTTGGTTATCTTACTTGCTTTTGTTGTTTTATTAAATGTGTATTAGTGATGGTTGAGAATCTAGAATGTATAATCCTTTATACATTACACCAATGGCACTAAGGTGTATAGTAATAAGGATTTTGCACAAAACATATACTCGTAAGTCCAACTTAACTTAAACCTTCGGCTTTGGCCTCTACTCTTACTCCATTGCTAAGGTGGAGAATTAAATTCTCATCACTTAGATTCATTCTTCTTCTATCCTTTGCAACAAATTGCTAAAGAGAAAACTACATATGGCATCATATACCCATGATAAAGAATATATCCTTAGGTGCACTTTGACAAATAATTTATCCTTCTCCAAGGATGCTAGCATTCTTTCCAATTTTGAGCTTCCAATGACCCAATTCACCATAATAGAAATAAGTCGCATCTTTTTCTCCTGTACTATCTTCTTAGCTCCATCGGACCCTTTAAATTCTTGTTTTCTCTTAGAAAAAAACCTTTATTCTTCTTGCTCCCTTCTACTTGCCTTTTGGATTTAGAGTATGAGGAGAAAACAATCATTAGAGGTTTGCTCTTTTAGATTTGGGGTATACTATGTTGTACTAGATCCTTGCTACTTTGTACCTAATATTCTTAAAAATATTATTTTAATTCCTATTTTGGATAATGAAAGATATGATTTTTCAATCAAAAATGGGAAATTAAAAGCAATAAAGAATGGTTCTTTGGTTGCTATTGGTACATTAAGTAATGGAGTATACATTCCAGATTCTAAACCATCACTTATGCACATTCAACAAAGCAACAAAAGAAAACTAGATAGCCTAGAAAATGCCTATCTTTGGCATGCTTGATTTGGACATATTTTCAAGAATAGGATGAACAAGTTAGTCACCACTAAATTACTAAACATTAGTGGATCAGAGGATCTACCTACTTTTGAGTTTTGCTTAAAAAGAAAAATGACCAATACTCCTATTGTAGGAAATATTGAGCGTTCCACAAGTCTGTTAGATTTGAAGGAGCCTCCTCGTACACTAACTCTTAGTGGACCACAAACATTTGTATGGATAAAATCTTGAGTTATCTAGTGGACTTTGAGTTAAGACATATGTCATTTTCTCATAGTCAAGAATAATCTTGATGTTTCTAAGCTAATCACGATAGTTTGGTTTAGTTAGTTTATTGTTTTCCAAAATGATGTTTAGTGGATTTTTGGCCATTTAGAGATTTCAAAAATCTAAAAAAGCAATGGAGAGAATATAAACATTTGATTGAATTTTGATATTGACAAACATGATTATAGTCTTTTAAGCATGTTTCGCTCCCTCTCTTTTATCAAATTTTGTACCCTCATAAGAAATTCAGGACATTACATTTTTGAGTGAGAATTAAGTCTAAATGAGTCAACCATGGACCCACAACTCATGAGACATCCATTTGTGGCCCAAAGGTAGGTAACTTTTAACAATTGCATATCTATGCGATCATTAATTTGTTTTGTCTCACTTTTCAGATGAACCCACAACTCGTGCGGCATCTATATTTCTAATGTTAAGTTGGACCTACCTATCCTCTTAACTGTGCACCTGACTATGATCATTCCACAACTCATGAAACAATATCATTATAAGGTCACATTAAAGTGCATCTCATGCTAAAGTAATGATCATAGCTTTCCCCAAAAATGTGTTCCACAACTTATGAGGCAACACATAATTATGGTAGCATCTCATGCCATACACCTATTGCTAGAAGGCATGGATTATTAAACCCCATTTAATTTTTATCCATTTTGACTCAATATTGATTGAACTTAGACTTTTCCAACTGAGGAAATTATTTTCTTAAAAGATCTATTCATTTTATCTTTGCTTATTTAGGTTCTCTATCATAAACATGTATCACACCATACATCAGTAAGATAAAGAAACCATAAATAAGTAACTAAACCTAGCATGCATCCAAAATTTCAATGAGCATGAGCCTTAACCAAGTAGTGCACTTATAGCCATAGGTGCACTACTTAGTTGACTTAGGTGAGTTGATTAAATTAATAGATCCTATCTATTACATGAATATATCCCATACATTCATGGGTCTTCAAGCCTTCTTTATCCTGTTGGCCTCCTTTGCCTCTTTGCAACAATTACTAGGGAAATCCTCACCACCTAAGAGTTCTACTCTCATAAAAAATACAAGATAGAAAATGAAGAGGCATGCAAGCCTCATTTAATACAACCTGTTCATTCAAAATAGAATGTCAATTAAACTAATTTAAAGGCTCATGTTTATTCCCATACATTCATCATCCATTTGAGAATTAAATGAACAGTAATTAGAATTGACATTCAATCCAACAATTAAAAGTTTATCACATAAACAATTAATTAAAGGCAAAATTTAGCGTAACATTTATGCATCCTAATTTTGCACAAAATTTGAATAGTGAGTTAAACTTGATTCTGAAAGCATGCAAAAATGTCCAACACTGCTTTGAGTACTTATACAATGCTTGTACATCAAAATGAAGATGAAATAATAAAGCTTAGTAAGCTAAAAACACCAAAATAACACAAAAATCATGCCTAAGCAACCCATTTGGCAAATTGGTGCCCTGCCGACCAACCAAGCACACAACAAGCACGCGTATGGCTTGCCTGCTGCCATACTAGGCTGCTACCAAAGATGTGGCAACCCTACCACAAGGTTGCTAAGGCAATTGTTCTATGCCTTTTGCTAGCCCAAACCACATGGACACTTCCATAACATTATTTCGCACATATTTTGATAAATTTCTAGATTTTAAATACTTTAAAAGTTGGAAATTGAAGTGCTCAAAATGCTTCAAAAATCATATCTAATGAAGAATCACTATTCTTCAAATTACTTCAAGAAACTCAAATCCAATCAAATTCAAAAATAGCCAAAACACTTTTCAGAAATTAAAAACATGCTAAATCATCATTTAACATCATATCATGCCAAATCAACATCCAGCAACTAATTCAAAAGTCAAGCCAACATAACCAAATCACTATCTAGCATATATTAACATACGTCAATTCAACACAAAGAGAGCCACATACATCAACTTTAAAATCTTAAATCTATTAATTGAATCAAGAAATTGGAATCTTAGAATCAATTCATCACATAAATCAATTCAACAAATCTAAAGTCAAGCATTAAATTGACTACAATTTCTTGATTCAATTAATGGATTTAAGATAGTGATCCAAGAACCTACAAGGAAACTACGTTGCACATAGATCGAGTCATTAGCTAGAGACTCCAACAATGTGTAGACTTTGGTAGATTCACCAGAGGGTATAGTACCCATTAGCTGCAAGTGGATCTATAAGCTATGCTTGGAGTTTATGGAAACGTTACCACTTAATGCTAGACTTGTGGCAAAAAGTTATACTCAAAGATTCAATATTGACTTCAAGGAAACCTTTTCACTAGTTACTATGCCTAAGTCCATTAGGATTATGCTTACCATACTTGCTTACAACAACTATGAAATTTGGCAAATAGATGTAAAGACCGCATTGCTCAATGGAAACATTGGTAAGAAAATCTACATAGAGCAACCAGAAGGCTTTATATCCAAAGGGAGTGAGCAAAAGATTTACAAACCCTAACAGTCCATTTATGGACTAAAGCAAGCATCCTGAAGTTGGAACATACATTTTGATAAGATGGTCTAACAGTTTGGTTTCATTAAAATATGTATATGTACTATGTATGTATAAAAAGGCTTATGGGAGTTTGATATAGTTTATTGTGTTTTATGTCAATGGCATCCTTCTCATTGGAAATGAGAAAGAGATATTAAAGTGTACTAAAGCATGGTTATCTTTGCAATTAACCATGAAAGATTTGGGAGTAGCATCCTACGTAGTAGGAATATGGATTTATATAGATAGATTAAGGAAGATGTTGGGGCTCTCGCATTCTATGTACATTGATAAGATACTAAAGAAGTTTAGTATGGAAGAATTCAAGAGAGGACATCTTCCAATGGGACATGACATTTACCTCTTTAAATCTATTGCCCTTTAAACAGAGGAAGAAAAGAAGAGGATGTCTTATACTTTATGCATTGCCATTGGAAGCACAATATATGCTATGTAATGTATGAGATAGGATGTTGCTAACGCTCGAAGCATTACAAGTTGCTACTAATCCAATCCTAGTGAGAGTCATTGGAATATTGTAAAAACAACCCTAAAGTACTTGAGAAAAACTAAGGATTTATTTTTTATATATGGTAATGGAAAATTGAAAGTTGAGGGGATTTCAAATTCTAGTTTCCAATTCAATGAAAATGACCTCAAATCAACTTCTAGATTCATATTTTTCCTCAATAGCAATGTAATTAGTTGGAAATGTTCCAAGCAAAACACCACAACCAACTCAAACTTTGAGGCAAAATATGTTGCGGCATTAGATACTATGAAAGGGAGGTGTTTGGATGCTTAAAAACTTCATCCAAAAGTTGTATATATTGTCTAGCATTGCAAAGTTGTAATTATATTTTGAACACAACGATGGATCCATTATGCAAGAAATGAAGCCAAGATCTCATTAGTGATCCAAACATAAATTAATGAATTATTACTTTATCTATGAGATCATTGATAGGGGCAACATTCAAGTAAAGAGAGTTACCTTAGAAAAAATTATAACAAATCTATTGTCTAAAACCCTAAATGCAAACGTTGGGGAATATAAGATTGTTGGTTTAAAGACTATAGGGAGTTGGCATTAGGGTAAGTAAGAGATTGTTGAAATAGTACCCTACAGCTAATTAGACTGGCACATATCACTACTCCTTTTGTTAAACAATCTTAATTGAATGATATTTTATAAAAGGGTCATCTTCATCTTATGCATTTATGGTTTATTCTTCATATGCATTTGGTTAAAGCACTTAAATCATACAAGACTGAGGGACTTGGTCACACATATTATGTTGACCATGAAGCAAGTCTACATGGTCATGATTTTAAATATTCCAACTGATAGATTCTTATGAGTTGGGAATATAAGATTCAAATAGACTTACACTAATGATGCATACTCCAAGGAGTTGGATGTTCCCTTGTTGCATGGGCAATCTACTTAGAGGAGAGTGGAGCATGATGATCTATCTAATAAAGCAAAAATAGCTAAATCAAAACTTGACTACACTCCATCTAAGAATCAAATCATGCTGTGTAAAATAGATTGTGAAAAAGGATAAATACGTTGATTGCTCAAAAATCCAAGGTAGAATCAAGAGACGCTCAAACACTTCAAAGTTGTTGCCAGCTGGCAAAGTAGAATTTTGGCAATTTTGCCCAAGAAAACAACCTCTAATTTGGCTTAAATTAGGACAGCTCCTCTCCAATACCTTGAAGAATGTCCATTGAAAATTTTAGGAAAATTATAAATCTGAACGTGCTCCAAATCTATCTCCAAACAAATTGCCCTATAGTGGATCTCCAAAGAGCAAAGCTATCCAAATGTCTAGCCTCTAATGTGATGGTCCACACACAATAGGTAAGCTCCAATCAAACCTTAGTTGGAGAATCAAGGAATGAAGAAAATAATGAAGGCTGATTTGAGGAGAGATGGTGAATAAGAAAGGTGTGAAACTTCAACATATGAGCGGGTCACACTTTTGGAAGGAAAATGGGATCTAGCATGAATTGTTTGCTTTGGCCACCCACTCTCCTATTTATAGAGGTAGAGGTGTGATGCAAGTTGGCATCACATCTCCCATGAGGCTGGAGCCAACTAAAGAAGACAAGTGGCATGTGAAATGTGAATTTCACTTGCATTTGAATTTCATTTGGAATCTTTATTTCATCTCATGAAATGTCATCTAAATAAATTCATAATGCTCCTCAAATGAACTCCTTCATTTGAATTTCCCTCCAAAATTAATTCTTCACAATAATTAAATTAACCTCTTAATTTAATTAATGGATTTTAACTTAACTCCTTAAGTTAGAAAGTATTAACTTAACCAATTGATAATCATATGGCATCAATTAAATTAACTCCTTAATTTAATTGATCTAATTTAACTCCTTAAATTATTTTGATCAATTTAACAATTAAATAAATAAAGCCAAAATGAGAAAAAAATAACCGACCGTTTCTCCTCTACAAAATTGGCTACTAGGAATTTTTCTAACTCTTAGAAGACTCCCTTCATCAAATAGACTTCCTATTAGCTTTTGTGTGTAACCTATTAGGTTACACCATTCATTGGACATGGACTCACAACTCTTGTGATATTTAGAATATTGAAATATTCACATTAGTTTAAACTCTTTTAAACTAAAAACACAATCCAATTAATATCCATTAATTAAAGAGAACCTAATCTCTATGGTCAATGTTTGACTGCAAGTCCATGGAACCCAACTAATTGGTCAAATTATATATGCTATTGGTGAACTATTCTAGCTCTACATTGGCCATGCAAATATGGTCATTTTATCTCCTATCTCTCAAAAGACATGCCGCCTCCCTAATGGCCTCGATAACTATGTTTCTATTCCTAATGTTCAATTCCCCTTTATGATCTCATCTTTGGAAAATTCCTCTTCCAAATTGTCATATTATCTGGCGCAAGAATTTCATGGAATCGATCATTATAGAATACATAGGAGATGCACTCACCCTTCACAACAACAAAAAGATGGACCTATCTCGGATCTCACAAACCTCCATGCCTAAGTAGCTCATACCCAAGCTCAACCCAGATGACCCACAAAGTAGACAAGGAAGAGTCAACGCATGAGAATCTAAATCCAAGGTTACCATGGATCCTCATACCAAAAGACTAATTATATACACTAACGTAAGCTAAAGAACTTGCCACTATGGCTATCTAGTGGATTCTCTGGGTAGGTCATTAGTGAACTTGTTTTCTAACAAGCACTCTCTAATAAGCATGCATGTCTAACATGCATTGCTCATGAAATAGAGCAATATCCAAACTCTTGAATTCATGTATCATTAGTGCAAGTCTATCCAAATCTTAGATGCCTTATCACATAAGATTCTACGACTTGGAATATTTTAAGATCACAACCTTGTAAGATTTGTTTCATGATCACCACCAAGTGCATCACCAAATACCATAGTCTTGTGTGAGAAGTCAAGTGTAGCACTAGGATTCAATAATAAAGCATAAAAATAGCTAAATAAACTAGGATACACTCGAAATCAAGGATCTAATGATGCTTCAAAATCAGATTTGGATGAAGGATTACCTTGAATGCCCAAAATCTAGGGAAAGGAGGAAGAACACTTCAACACTTGAAATTCCAATGGCATAGTAGGATCTTGATGATAATTTCCAAATAAAATCACCTTGGAATTGGCTGAAATTTGGACAACAGCTCACCAACACCTTGATGAATCTTTAGTAAAATTTTCAACCCAAAACCAATTCGGCAAGGTCTTCAAAAGATGTTACAAAATTACTGCCCAAATAGTATATCTCCAAAAGCCAAGCAATCTAGGTGTCTTACCTCTAATGTTAAGATCCAAACACCAATGGACAATCCAAATCTCTCCTAGATCAACTGGAAAATCGAGGAGAGAAAAGAGATGATGAAGGCCAAATTTGAGAGGCAAAGGTGAAGAAAATGTCTAGCCTCATCACATGAGAGAATCACACAAAATTAGAGGGAAAAAAAATAGAATCTAACAATTAGATCTATAATTATGCAAGCTAGCTCTCAAGTGACTGGCCATGACCTCTATTTATAGGGGGAAAGAAAGTGTGATGCTAGTTGGCATCACACTTCCATGAGGTGCCACCTAAGCAAGCAAGTTGGATGTGCGAAATTCTTAATTTCACTTGCATTTGAATTTCATTTGAAATCTTCATTTCATCTCATGAAATGTCATCCAAATAAATTCTAATGCACTTCAAGTGAACTCTTTGATTTTTAATTTTCTTCTAAATTTATTCTTCACATTAATGAAATCAATCCCTTAATTTAATCGATTGGTCTTGACTTAACTCCTTAAGTCATTTGCTTACGTCCTTAAGCTAAAAGGTGTCAACTTAACTCCTTAAGTTAACTTGACCAATTGATGGTCATGTGGCATCAATAAATCCTTAATTTAATTGGTCTAATTTAACTTCTTAAATTTTTTAAATCAATTTAACAATTGAAATGATCAAGCAAAAATGATCAAAAATTAGTCAACCGTTTCCTTCTTTAAAATTGGTCAAGGTGGAATTTTCTAAGTCTTAGAAAATTCCCATCATCAAGTAGGATTTCCAATTTTTTTTTGTATGTGACCCATTAGATTATTCCATTCATTGGACATGGGCTCACAACTCTTGTGAGTTTAGAATATTCAGATATTCACATTAGTTTATAAAGTCACATGTAGCACTAGGATCCAATTATCAAAGAATAAAATACACTAAACTAACTAGGCTACACATGAAGCCAAGGATCTAAACATACCATAATTTCAGATTTGGTACAAGGATTACCTTGATTTGCTCAAAATCCAAGGAAACGAAGAAGAAGCTTTAAACATTTTGAAACGGTCTCCCTAGTAGCATAGTGGTTTCAAAGCAATTTTTGCCAAACCAAATGATTTTGCCTGTAGCTAAAAATTTTTACTGCAACTCATCAATACCTTGATGAATCTACAATTCAAATTTTAGCTAGAATAGAAAATGAAAAGGCTCTCCAGAAAAGCCTCCGACCAACTGCCAGAAACAAAGGATCTCCAAAGGCTAGCAATCACATTGCCTTGCCTCAAATGATATGATCCACACACCAATGCACAACTCAATTCTCCTCAATGTTAGCTGGATCACAAAGAGGATAAATGCAAGGATGAAGGATTAATTTGGAGCTAGGAGTTGAAGAAAAGTGAAGCTTCAACACATAAGGCTACACTTGAAAATTTTGGAGGGAAAATGAAAGAATCTAATTCTTAGCTTGCAATTCAAATGTATGTTATATCCAGCCACACACACACACTCTATATCTATACATAGAGAGATGATGGTATGATACCAAGATGACATCACACCTTTCCCAAGGGTGGTGCCAACTAGCCCTTGCAAGTTGGTGTGTGAATTTGAATTTTGTGTGCATTTGAATTTCATTTGGAATCTTCATTTCATCTCGTGAAATGTCACCCAAATAAATTCTAATTCCACACCAAATGAACCCTTCATTTGAATTTTTTCTCCAAAATTAATTCTTCATTTTAATTAAATTAAACACTTGAATTTAAGTAATTAACCTTTAACTTAACTCCTAAGTCAATATGCTTAACTCTTTAAGCAAGTAATTGTTAACTTAAGTCCTTAAGTTGATCAATTGATAGTCATATTGCACCAAATAGTTAACTTCTTAATCAATTGATCTTAATTTAATTTCTTAAATTATTTAGATCAATTCAATACTTAAATTGATCAAGCCAAAATGACTACAAGTTGTGTCAATCGGTCAACCTCCAAAATTGATCATGAAGGAATTTATCTAACCCTTAGAAAATTCTCCTTCATCAAGTAAGTTTTGCAATTGGCTTTTGTGTGACCCACTAGGTTTTACCGTTCATTGGACATGGGCTCACAACTCTTGTGACTTTAAAATATCAAATATTCATATTAGTTTAAACTCCTTTAAACTAATCAACTTAATTCGATTATTCTCTATTAATTAAAAAGTACTCAATCTCCATGATTGATGTTCAACCTCAAGCCCATAGAACCCAACTAATTGGCCAAAATAAATGCTTTTGGAGAACCATTCTAGCTCTATGCATACCATGCAAATACAGTTCTTTTGCTTCCTATCTCCTAAAAGAGGCCCATGGCATGATATTTATTGGCTCCCTAATAGCCTTGATACTATATTTCTATTCGCAATGTTTGATTTCGATTTATGACCTCATCTTTGGAAAACTTCTTTTCCAAATTGTCATGCTGCCTTACATAAGGACTCATTAGAATCAATTATCATAGAATACATAGGAGATGTACTTATCCTTCACAACAATAGAGAATTGATCTCTTCTTGGATCTCAAAAACCTATATGTTTAAGTAGTTCACACCTAATCTCCACTTGAATGGCCCACTACATGGCTAGAGAAAATTCAAAGTAAAAAGACCTAAACACAAGGTTACCATTGATACTTAGGTCAAAGGACTAATTATATGCATTAGTGTAAGCTAGAGAACTTACCCTTACCAACTTGCCACTTTGACTATCTAGTAGATTCTCCAAGTGGGTTTTTAATAAAATTGCTCTCTGATAAGCACCTACTAACATGCACCCTTATCTCATATGAAGGTCGGCGCGAATCAAGAAACAACCCAAAAAGTTTGAATTCCTTCATGAAATAGGCCAAGTGAATAGTGATTCAAAAACCTATGAAGAAGTTTTGTTAGATATAGATTCAGAACATTGGCTTGGTGCCATGAATCCAAAATGGACTCCATGTACTCCAACAAAATATGAACTTTGGTAGATCTATCACAAGGTATAGTACCCGATGGTTGTAAGTGGATCTACAAGCAAAAACTAGGAGTTGATAGAGAGATGACAACTTTTGAGGCTAGGCTAGTGGCAAAAGATTACACTCAAAAACTCAGTATTAATTTTGAAGAAACCTTTTCACTGGCCGCTATGCCTAAGTCCATTAGGATTATACTTGCCATAGCCATATATTATGACTATGAAATATGGCAAATGGTTGTGAAGATCACTTTCCTCAATGGAAATATTGAACAAGAAATCTATACAGAGCAACCATAAGATTTCACGTCCAAAAGATGCAAGCAAAAGGTTTGCAAACTCCAAAGGTCTATTTATAGACTAAAACAAGCATCCCAGAGTTGGATCATATATTTTGATATGACAATCAAATCATTTGGCTTTGTCAAAATTGTGTGTGAACCTTGTGTGTATAAAAAGGTTAGTGGGAGTTCGATACCATTTATTATGTTTTATGTTAATGACATTCTTCTTACTGGGAATGAAAAAAAGGGTTAGAGTGTACTGAAGTATGAGTGCATCTCTTATATATTATATATTGATCAATTTCAAGAAATTCTTGCACAATGTAGTGTAACAATTTGGCAAAAAGTGTCATAAAGGGGAATCGAGCATTAGATGTAGTAACATAGTTATTGAGGCTATTAGAGAGTTGGCAAATATCTTGCCCCAGGCTTGTTTTGGGAGATAGAAGTTGGAATGACCATATTTGATTGGTAAGAGTAAGATAAAATGGTTCATCAAGACATAATTCATTCATCCTATTAGTTGGGCTCCATAGGCTTGTTGCTAGACTTTGACCATGGAGATTAAGTACTCTTCAATTATTGGAGATTAATTGAGAGAGTTTTAGTTTAAAGGAGTTTAAACTAATGTGAATATTTCGATATTCAAAATATCACAATGAGTTGTGTGACCATGTCCAATAAATGGATGAACTTAGCACGTCACACACAAAAGCCTATAAGAAGCTCTTAATTGGAAAATTCAAGTCTAGACATTTTAAGAGAGGGTCAAATGATTATTTTAATTAGTCATTTTATCTTGATTAATTTAAGTGTTAAATTAATTAAAATAATTTGAGTTAAATTAGGTCAATTAAATTTAGGAGTCAATTTAACCGGTGCCATATGATAATTAAATAGTCCAGTTAACTTAAGGAGTTAACACTGATTGACTTAAAAAGTTAAGTTAGTTGACTTAAGAAGTTAAAGTCAAATTAATTAAATTAAAGAACTAGTTTAATTAAAATGAGAATTTGGATTTTGGAGGAAAATCAAATGAGATGAAATGCAAATGTTAATTAAATGCAAATGCATATGTAAGTTCGCAAATTGGCAAACAAGCATGGGAGGTGTGATGCTAGCTAAACATCTCTCTCACCTCTATAAATAGGTCACATTGCCAGCCACTTGGAGTAATTTGGGGATCTCCCACCTACGTGAGATGGACAATGGAAGATAAGTTGGATAGTAGATCCACCTTAAGCAAGTTTGTGGGATACTCCCGAGAGTCTATGGGTTATTACTTATGGTAGGTTTGTGTGGCATTAAAGTCCAAATATTTTCACAAAAAGCTAAAAACACTAATCCACACAAACACCCCCAAGGATCAAAACATGCATGAAATTTAGATTTGGAAGGGGAAAATACCTTGGTGATTCTGAAAAATGAAGAGTAGGAGTCACACTCTTTCCAACCATCAAATAGGTTCTTCAAGGGCGTAGCAGGATCACCACTAATTTTCCCTTGAATGGACTCCACCATTTGGGCTGAAATCTTTATTGGAACTCCTAAACACTTTGAAGATTCTACAATCCAAATTTTAGGCCAATCAAAACTCCAAAGGTACTCCAAGAAGAAGCAAAAATCAGCTACCAAAAATGGCTCCAATCAAGAGCAAAAGCAACCAAAGTAGATTGCATCTAATGCAAACGTCCACACACCAAATATATGGCCTATTCTCTACATAAAGGCTAAAAAATTTATAGAGAAAGAGGGGAGTGAGGTAGGGAATATTGAGGTGGAAGAAGGAGGGAGTGATGAGGTGGAAGAAGGAGGGAGAAAGAAGGAGTGATGGGAGACTAACAACTTAGATTCCCACTTCACAATATTATTGGGAGAAAATGACACAAAATGTGCACACCCAATATCCTCATGGCCGGCCACTATACCATATCTATATATAGGTGTGGTCACACTCTTCCCATAAGGAGGTGATGCCAAGTGTCTCTTGCTTAGGTAGCCACTAACTTTCTGATTAGAGAACTTAATTGAAGCACAAATTTCATCTAATGAAATGTCTTACAATTAAATTCTAATTCTTATTAAATGAACTCTTTGTTTAATAATTCTCCCAAAAATTATCTCTCCAACTTATTTAAATTAAACACTTTAATTTAATTAATAATTATTTGACTTAACTCTTAAGTCAAAGTGCTTAACAATTTAAGCTAGTCAAAATTAACTCAACCCTTAAATAAATTTTGACTAATTGATAGTCATGTGACATCATTTAATTAACTTTTAATTAATTGATCTTAATTTAACTCTTAAAGTAGACTAATTTAACATTTGAATAGATCAAGTCAAAATGACTACAATTTTACCTCCTCCAAAAAGGGTCATGAATTTTCTAACTCTGAGAAAATTCACTTTCCTTCAATAGGCCATTTTATTAGCTTTTGTGTGTGACCTATTAGATTCTTCTATTCATTGGACATGGGCTCACAACTCTTTGTGACTTTTTGAATATCAAATATTCACTTTAGTTTAAACTCCTTTAAACTAAGCGACTCAATTCAATTAATCTCATTAATTGAAAAGTACCCAATCTTTATGGTCAATGTCCAACCTCAAACCCATGGACCCCAACTAGTTGGCCGAAATGAATGCTCTTGAAGAACCATTCTAACATTATGTGTACCATGAAAATATGGTCCTTCCATCTCCTATCTCTCGAAAGAGGCCTAGAGCAAGATATTAGTTGGCCCCCTAATAGCCTCAATACTATATTTCTATTCTTAATATTTGATTCCATTACATGACCTCGCCTTTGGAAAACTCCTTTTTCAATTGTCACACCATCTTGTGCAAGGATTTATGGAAATCGATCATTATAGAACACATAGGAAATGCACTTTTCCTTCACAAAGATGAGGAGTCAGATTCCTTCTTGGATCTCACAAACCTCTATGTCCAACAGCTCATGCTCAATCTCTACCTAAACAGCCCGCTTAGTGACCAAAGAAAAGTCAAAGCATAAGGACCAAACACAAGGCTACCATGGATCCTTGGTCAAAGGACTAATAATATGCACTAGTGTAAGTGGGAGAACTTGCCATACCGACAT
This sequence comes from Jacaranda copaia, assembly GCA_014898725.1. Lineage (NCBI taxonomy): Eukaryota > Viridiplantae > Streptophyta > Magnoliopsida > Lamiales > Bignoniaceae > Jacaranda > Jacaranda copaia. The sequence goes on from JACGDI010005800.1 coordinate 1,546,440, forward strand.
ACCACTTCGGCTATCTAGTGAATTCTCCAGGCAGGTCTTCAATGCCTTATTCTCTAACAAGCACCCACCGACATGCATCCATATCTCATATGGGATTGCTCATGGAATGGAACAACATCAAATTTTTGGATTTATGCATCGTTAGTGCAAGTCTATCTGGATCTTAGATACCTTGTCTCATAAGATCCTACAACTTGGAAGATTTAAGATCACATTTATGTAGGACTTATTCCATGATCACCACCTAGTGCACGACCAAATCCTATAATCTTGTGTGATCTACGGGCTTTATCCAAATGCAAGTGAAGAAAATAAAAAGCATAAGATGAAGATGGTCATATAATGAATATCATTCAATTAAGATTGTCTTATAATAAAATAGTTTGCAAGGACAATCTAATTAGCTTGTGGGGCTCTATTCCAACACTTATAATCCCTCAAAACAAAAGGTGTTTGTTTTTAGGAATGCTATTTTTTTGGAAAAGGATTTGTCATTAGATAGAAAGGGCGTTGTCGTTGAACTTGATAAAGTACAAAACAATCAAGAAATCCTACAAGTGGTGGAAACAAATGGTCAACTAGAACCTTGTACACAACCTCTGAGAAAGTCAGATGAAATCAAGAAGCTACTTCAAAGTTTGGATTTCGTCATGAGACTAGTCAACTTGATGCTAATCTAAAGACCTATGAGGAAGTTATGTCAGACATAGATTTGGGATATTAGCTTGAAGCCATGAAATTCATAATGGACTCTATGTATTCAAATAAAATATGGACTTTGGTAGATCCACCAAAGGGAATAAAGCCTGTTGGTTGCAAGTGGATCTATAAGCGAAACCTTGGGATAGATGGAGAAGTAGTGGCTTTTAAGGCATAACTAGTAGCAAAAGGTTACACCCAAAGACCTTATGTTGATTTTGAGAAAACCTTTTCACCAGTAGCAATGCCTAAGTCTATTCAAATTTTACTTGTCATATTCACTTATTTTGACTATAAGATATGGCGAATGGATGTAAAAACCACTTTCCCCAATAGAAACATTGAAGAAGAAAATCATATGAAACAACCACAAGGTTTTACATCCAAAAGGGGTGAGCAAAATGTTTGTAAACTATAGAGATCTATTTATGGACTCTAATTGGTGTCTTGAACTTAGAACATACGTTTTTTATAAAATAGTCAAATTGTTTGGCTTTGTCAAAAAGATATATGAACCTTTTGTGTACAAGAAGGATAGTGGGAGTAGTATACGATTTATTGTGCTTTATGTCGATAACATCCTTCTCATTAGAAATGAGGTAGGAATGTTAGAGTGTCCTAAAATATGGTTATCTACATAATTCTCCATGAAAGATTTAGGAGCAGCATCCTACATATTAGGAATATGTATCTATAGAGATAGAATGAAGAGGATGCTAGGGCTTTGCCAAACCCTGTACATTGACAAAAAACTAAAGAGGTTTAGTATGAAAAAATTCAAGTTGAGGCTAGGCATGAGCTACTTGGCATGGAGGTTTGTGAGATCCAAGATGGAGTTTGGTGCCTTATTTTTGTGAAGGGTGAGTACATCTCCTATGTATTCTAAAATGAACGATTCCAAGAAATCCTTGTGCAAGGCGGTGTAACAATTTGGAAAAGGAGTTTTTCAAAGGTGAGGTTAAATAATGGAATCAAACCTTAAGAATAGAGACATAGTATAGAGGCTATTAAAGAGCCAACAGCCTCTTTTGGGAGATAGAAGATAGAAAAACCACATTTGCATGGTACACATAGAGTTATTATGGTTCTCTAGAATATTCACTTTAGCCAAATGGTTAGGCTCCATAAGCTTGAGGTTGGACATCAACCGTGGAGTTTAGGTACTCTTCAATTAATGAGATTAATTGAATTGAGTATATTAATTTAAAAGGAAGTTTAAACTAAAATGAATATTTAATATTCAAAAGTCACAAGAAGTTCTAAGCCCATATCCAATAAATGATAGAACCTATTGGGTCACATGCAAAAGCTAATTTGTTTCCAACCATGATAGAACAATTTTCTAAGTGTTAGGGATTTTTTCTTGGTGACCGATTTTCAAGGATACAATTAGATGGTCAATTTTGACTTGATTAATTTAAATATCAAACTAATCGAATAGTTTAAGGAGTTAAATTAGACCAACAATTAAGGAGTTAATTATTCAGAGCCAAGATAACCATCAATTGGTCAAGTTGACTTCAAGAGTTAACTAAATTAAGTTTAAAAGTTAAGCTTGTTTGATTTAAGAGTTAAATCAAAGGTTAATTAATTAAATTGAAGTGTTTAATTTAATTAATGGGAAGAATGCTTTTTGGAGGAGAAATTTAAGTGAAGTGTTCATTTAATTAGCATCTTAATTAATTTGGAATTAGATTCCAAATGTAACTGAAATACACATGAAATTCAAGTACAACTTGAATTTGAATTTGCCCCCTTAGCATGCCATTTGGGCGGTTACCTAAAGAAAGGTGTGATGCCAACTTGCATCACACCTTATAGCCTCTATATATAAATATAGAGTGGGTTCAAGGACCAACCAGCTCATAATAATTGTGAAAAATTAGATTCTTTGTATTCCCTCCAAATGCTCTCTCTCTCCATGCATTGCATCATGTGTTGAAGCTTTGCATTTCTTCTTCTTCCTACCTTGAAAATCAGCTGCCTCTACTTCATTTTCTTCTCTCTAAATCCAGCTTCTAGGGATGGGAAATTGGAATATCAATTGGTGTGTGGATCATAACAATAGAGGCGAGGCACTTGACTTGCTAGATTTTGGAGATCCACCTGTAGTAACTCCAGATTGATGAATTTTTCTAGAGTGATCCAGAAGCCTTTTTTCTTAGAATTTTTCATGGTTTCTTCCTTAGTGTGTGTTGGTGTTTCATATTTAATTTTGTGATTTTGGAGAATTTTTACTAGGATAATTGTTGCTGCCTTTCTCCTGTGCTTATTTAAGATAGTTTCTGGATTCGAGAAAGATCATTGATTTTCTCCTTGATTTTGAGCTACAAGAGGTAATTCCTCATCCTAATCTAGATCCATAGCATCATTAGATCCCTAGTTGTAGGATTAGCCTAGTTAATTTAGACTTATGAAGTTTTTATTATTGGATCCTAGTATTACTCTTGCTTTCACCTTGACCTTAGTAGGATCATTCCATTGGTTTCTCATGATGCTACACACCCTCGACTATATCTCTCCTTCAAATGATACTTAAATGATCAAACTAACACATAGTTTGCATTCCTACAAGCATTCAACAACTACAAGCATAATTATAATAGAGCCCTTTCCTCAATTTTGAATATATCGATTATCCTTAACAAAATCATACAAGCTAATCCAATGAATTGGAACACCTTATATATCATCCTATAAATGCTACAAAGCATTGATCAATCCAAATGTCTCTTCTTCAATTCATTATATATGTTTCATAAACATGAGGTAATTCTCAATATCTATTGCTCCCCATACATTGGCTCAACCTTCAGTAATTATAGACCTTTACAGTAGGCCATGTAGTTTATGCGAGGTAAGGTATCTACATCCCATGTTCAAAGAAGTCCATTCAATCTCTATGGTTATCCCACAAATCATTATCAATGATACATGGTCATTTTTCGATGCACTAAAGACTTTCTAGCATTTTCAATCAATATCCTTATGTTCTGATTACTAATCCTTTCATAAACTTTGACAAATGAAATCCAAATAATTACCTGAAGTACTTTCCATGAGGTCTTTTATGATACTCTTAGAGTTAGTGATTTAGTTGTGTTTATTACTAACCTACAAAAGTACAATTTCACTAGATTCAGATTCTATCCAAATGCTTCCCTAATTCTATTTAGATTCTACTAATACATTTGTATTTATCAATAAACAACAAAAGCATCATGTCACCATAATTAAATTCTGTGCTCTATATCCTTACTTCAAAATCTTTTCATGAGATTGACGTATGGAGTTGGTGCCATCGTCTATCTTTTCCTACACATTTCCAGCCAGAGTATTCTCTACATAGTATTAGAAGCTCTTAGTTTAGTTAATTGGTAATTGTCTATTGTGATACAAGTGGCATATGATTGCGTCCAATAAGTACTTTCAGTTAGTATTAGTTTTTAGCATATCAAAAATTTGGCTCAAGAAAATGGGCCTAGATCAATTTAGTCTATAGTTTTCAACCTAAAATGTTTATGAGTAATGTGAAGGTTACTATGCTATTGTAGAACTATTGCACTTGAATATAGGATAAGATTTTCTAGAATTCAAGTCGAAGCACATATTATGTTTGCATGAAACTTTCATAAATATATATATATATGTGTTTATCTAGTTCTTAAGAATACTAGAATGTTCTTTTTAAACATATTGATCATCAAATCAATGCTAGAATTGTTATTTTATTCCTAAAAGTACAGATATCAAAATATAGTAGAAAACTTTGTGGAGTTCATTTGATACATCCAATTTCTTTTATGCACAAGCCTTACTTATAGTTTTATCAATGAATGTATAAATGAATCTCACTTTCAATAGTACCAGAATTTTTTTGTTTATCCTAATAGATTATTGCATTTTCAGCTATATCCCACACATCATTGATAAAATCATTTAGTTAATCATGCTTGATACATAGGCATACTATAACAAGTTAGTCTTATGGGTATATCTATTCAAGCTTTAGGTATTATTTCAATCTCCATACTTAAGATCCTACTAGCCTTCTACTATCAAGATTTAGTTAAGGTTTCTTATTCCTTGGTATGGATTTTTATTTTTCATTTGCATGTCTTATATTCTTGATTTTGATAATTGATCATATCTTTTCGATACAATACTGTCCATTCTTCAAATCCCCCTTCATGGATTTCTATATCCCTACTTGATATTTTCCTTTATGATTCCATTACTGACTATAGATGCCTTACATTTCTCAACAAACATTATCCCTTTATCTTGAAGTTCACAATGTTTTCTCACTACTTCGATCTAGACAATCTTTTTTTCTTCGTTATTTGTTGTTATCTTGTAATCATACTAATGAGCTTTCTTACTATTAATATGCTAATTCTTCCCAATAGTCCAAATCATAACCATCTATGTATATTGATCATCATTATCTTAAAAGATTTCCTTATGGAGAAATATTTCCTGATACCCTTCCAAATACCATGATGCAATTATGCTAGTCAACTCCATTGCTAAAATATTGATTCCTGTGAAACAACACTCTATGGATCTCATGAAGTCACATGCAGCCACAGGGTCCAATTATCAAAGTATTAAAAATGCAAAATAAATAGGCTGCATATGATAACAAGGATCTAAACATGCTCTTGATTTAGATTTGGTATGAGGATTACCAAGTACTTCAACTCCTTGAAACTGCCTTCCAGCGGTATAGCAAAGTAGCGACCAAATTTTCCCTACCAAATTATTTTTTTTAGTTAAAAATTTAACTGAAACTCCTCAACACCTTGATGGATCTACAGTCAAAAAATCAGCTCAATCAAAACTCGGAAAGGTCCCCCAGAAATGCCTCCAAGTTGCTGGTAGAAACTGGATCTCCAAAGGCTAATAATCTAATTGTCTTGCCTCTAACATTAAAATCCACACACTAATGCTATATCTTATTCTCTTCAATATTAGCTAGATATAAAGAGAAAAAGCAAAGATGAAGGCTAGATTCGGAGGTAGGAGAAAAAGATAAGTAAAGCTTCAACACATGAGGCAACACTTAGAATTGGAGGGAAAATGAGAGGACTCATTGCATCAATGTGGCCACCTATCTCTCTACATTTATATATAGAGGGAGAATGGTGTGATGCCAAGGTGGCATCACACCTTCCTCAAGGTGACCGCCAACTTGGTCTCGCGAGGTGGCATGTGAATTTGAATTTTGTATGCATTTGAATTTCATTTGGAAACTTCATTTCATCTCATGAAATTTCATTCAAATAAATTCTAATGCCACATCAAACAAACTTTTCCTTTGAATTTTCCCAACAAATTAATTCTCCATTTAAATTAAATTAAAATCCTTTAATTTAATTAATTACCCTGACTAAACTCTTTAAGTCAATTAGCTTAACCTTTTAAACTAAAAATTGTTAACTTAACCCTTTAAGTTAACTTGACCAATATATAGGTATGATTTTGATCCTTGGAATGGTGTAATCTAAGTTTGATTTCAATTTTTGAATGCTTTAAATTGGATCCTTAGCATTACACCTCTTTCAATGGAGCAATATCCAACTCCTTGAATTTGTGCATCATTAATGCAAGTTTATCCGGATCTTAGATGTCCTAGCACACCTTTCTCAAGGTGATCACTAACTTGGCCTTGCAAGTTGGCATGTGAATTTGAATTTTGTGTGCATTTGAATTTTATTTGGAATCTTCATTTCATCTCATGAAATCTCATCCAAATAAATTCTAATGCCATATTAAATGAATTTTTCATTTGAATTTCCCTTCAAAATTAATTCTCCATTTAAATTAAATAAAACTCCTTTAATTTAATTAATTTACCTTGCTTAACTCTTTTAGTCAATTAACTTAACTCTTTAAGCTAACAATTGTTAACTTAACCCTTTAAGTTAACTTGACCAATTGACAATCATGTGGCACCAAACGTTTAACTCCTTAATTAATTGGTCTAATTTAACTCCTTAAATTAATTGGCTCAATTTAACTCCTTAAATTGATCAAGCTAAAATGACCATGACTTGTGTGAATTGGTCAATCTCCAAATTAGTCAAGTAGGAAAATTTCTAACTCTTTAGAAAATTCCTCCTCATCGCCTAGGATATGCAATTGGCTTTTGTGTGTGACCCATTAGGTTCTACCATTCATTGAACACGGGCTCACAACTCTTTGTGACTTTAGAATATTTAATATTCATATTAGTTTAAATTCTTTTAAACTAATTGCCTCAATTCGATTAATTTCCATTGATTGAAAAACACACAATTTCCATTATCGATATCCTACCTCAAGCCCACGGAGCCCAACTAATTAGTCAAAATGAATGCCTTAGGAAAACCATTCTAGCTCTATGCAAACCATGTAAATATAATCCTTTTGTCTATTGGAATAGTACCCAGCAAGCTAATAGGATTGGCCTTGTAAAGCTATTTTCTTTTAAAATAATCTTGATTGAATGATATTTCCTATAAGTCCATCTTCATCATATGCTCTCTATTACTTCACTCGTACTTGGATAAAGCCCTTGGATCACTCATGACAAGGGACTTGGTTCGTTGACCATGTAATAAGTCTTACACGGTCGTGATCTGAAATCTTCCAAGTAATAGGATGTTATGAGACAAGGCATCTAAGATCTAGATAAACTTGCTTTAACAATTCATAAATCCAAAAATTGGATATTGCTCCGTTCCATGAGCAACCATATGAGATATGGGTGTATGTTAGTAAGTGCTTGTTAGACAATAAGGCACTAGAGATCCACTTAAATAATCCACTAGATAACCGTAATGACAAGTCAGTAGTGGTTAATTCTCCTACTTACGCTAGTACATATTATTAGTCCTCTTACCTAAGCATCCATGGTAACCTTGTGTCCGGTCCTTATACTTTGACTCCTCCTTAGTCACTTAGTAGGTTGTTTGGGTAGAAATTAGATATAAGTTACTTGGTATGAAAATTTGTAGGATCCAAGATGAAATCTGACTCCTCATCTTTGTGAAGGGTGAGTACATCTTTTATGTATTCTATAATGATCGATTCTAAGAAATCGTTGCATGAGGTGATGTGACAATTTGGGAAAGGAGTTTTCCAAAGATGAGGTCACACAATGGAATCAAACATTAAGAATAGAGACATAGTATTGAGGCTATTAAGGAGCCGACAAATATCTTGCCCTATGCCTCTTTTGGGAGATAAGAGATAGAAGGACCGTATTTGCATGGTAAGCATATAGCTATAATGGTTCTCCAAAAAATTCATTTTGGGCAATTAGTTGGGCTCCATAGGCTTGAGGTTGGACATTGACCATGGAGATTAGGTACTCTTCAATTAATGAGATTAATTGAAATGAGTCGATTAGTTTAAAAGTATTTTAAATTAAAATGAATATATGATATTCAAAAGTCATAGGGAGTTGTGAGCACATGTCTAATGAATGATAGAACCTAATGGGTCACACACAAAATTCAATTAGCTTCGTATTGGTGGAGGAATTTTTCTAGGTGTTAGAACATTCTCTCCTAGTGGACCGATTTGAAGGTGATCAATTTTGGCTTGATTAACTTAAGTGTTAAATTAATCAATTAATTTAAGGAGTTAAATTAGACCAACAATTAAAGAGTTAATTATTTGGTGCCAAATGATCATCAATTGGTCAAGTCAACTTAAAGAGTTAAATTAACAAAATTGAGCTTTAGAGTTAAGCTTGTCTAACTTAAAAGTTAAGTCAAAGGTTAATTAATTAAATTAAAGTGTTTAATTTAATTAAAGGGAAGAATACATTTTGGAGGGAAAATTCAAATGAAAGGTTCATTTGAATTAGCATCTTAATTGATTTGAAATTATATTTCAAATATAATTGAAATGCACATGAAATTCAAATTGGATTTGAATTTGAATTTGAATTTGCCAATTGCATCATGTGTTGAAACTTTGCTTTCACTCTTCTTCCCCTACCTCAATTTGGCCTCTACCATTGTATTTCTCCTCTATTATTCCAGCTTAGAATGAGGAGAAATTGAAAGTTCAATTGGTGTGTGGATCATCAAAATAAAGGCAAATCACTTGGTTTGCTACTTTTGGAGATCCACTAAAGCAAAGCACCGATTTGGCGAATTGTTTCCACGATATCCAGAATGATTTTCAGTCCAAAGTTTTTACAAAGTTTCCAATAAGGTGTTGTGAGGTTACATTAATTTTTGGGTGACTTTTGGAGGGGCTTAGATAAGGAAAATATTGCACTCTTCCTGTTGCACTAGTTTATGGTAGATTCTAGATTGATGAAGAGTTCACCATTTTCTCCTTGGAAATTAGCAATCCAAGGTAACACTCTATCTAAATAAGAATTCCAAGCATGATTAGATCCTTGTTTGCTTGCAAGCACTAGTTTATTTGAGCCTTTGAAGTTTTATAATTGGATCCTAGTGCCTTTCTTGCTTTCACCGTCACCTATCTTCCGATAGAGGTCTAGGGCAAGATATTTGTTGGCTCTTCAATAGCCTCGATTCCATGTCTCTATTCAAATATTTAATTTCACTTTATCAACTCATCTTTGGAAAACTCCTTTTCTAAATTGTCATGCTACCTTGCGCAAGAATTTCTTGGAATCAATCATTATAGGATACATTAAAAATGTACTCGCCCTTCACAACAACGAGGAGTCAAATCCCACTTGGATCTCACAAACCTCTATATCTAAGTAGCTCATGTCCAATCACCACCTAAAAGCATGAGGTCCTAAACACAAGGTTACCATAGATCCTCAAATCAAAGGACTAACTATATTCACTAACATAAGCTGGAGAATTAGTCACTACCAACTTGCCACCTCAGCTATCTGGTAGATTCTTCGGGTGAACCTTTAACACCTTGTTCCCTAACAAGCGCCTACTAACATGCACCCATATCTCATATGGCATTGCTCATGAAATAGAGAATATCCAATTCCTTGGATTTATGCTTTGTTAGTGTAAATCTATCTGAATCTTAGATGCACTGTCTCTTAAGATCCTATAACTTGAAACATTTAATATCATAGTCATGTAAGACTTATTTCATAATCATCACCAAGTGTACTAACCAAGTCCCATAGTCATGTGTGATATAAGAACTTCAACTAAATGCTAGTGAAGTAAATCTAAGCATAAGATGAAAATAGCCATATGATGAATATCATTCAATCAAGATTATATCATAAGTGAAATAGTTTACAATGCCAATCTAATTGGCTTTCGGGGCACTATTCCAATATCTCAACCATATGTGTAAGCTAAAACATGGATTATTCCAAAATATATTTTATCTCTCAAATTTTAATATATCAAATATACTCACACATCAATGTGATACTAAAAGTATTACTCCACTATGTGTTAATAAAGTCATATGCTTGATGTTTCAAAAGTAATGGACTAGATATTGGCTCGCCACTCCAACACCAACCTTTAATCTTTTAAGATCAAGCAATATCCTAGAAATTTACATCCTAGCTAGATTTTCATATCAACTTTGGCCTCCATCAATCCCAATATTCCATATTCCAAGAAGATTCGAGTTATCAATATACCATTTTCAAATAGCCATAATAGTTATGTCACAATATATTACTTTGTCCAAAGTAACAATCTAAAAAGATATTTTACTTATCAAATTCATCTCTATCTAAAATGATCATCAGCTTACATGCCAATTAAAGTGCTCTCAAATGAGTTTGTACCCAATACAAGTTCCCAAGAGTAACGTCCCTCCTGAATATAAAAATTCACATACTTGATACCTTAGGAGTTATGGATTATACATTAGCTAGCGGTCCAATCATAATACTTCACATCCTTCAGGCCAATCATTATACCAAAAATTCATGTCCTAATCAAATTCTAGAGTCATGCTTAATCACCACTAACCAAAACATTCACATTCCAAGGATCATATCTTAGCATAGCTTAGGTTTTCAAACCCAAGCTCTTATACGACCTTTGTAACGCCCCAGCCATGAGGTGTCTGCTTGGCCAATGTGCTATTAAAAACTATAACACAAGCTCCCCAGATAAAAGGAAATAAATCTTTCAAAAATCAAAATATTTAATTCCCACAGGTAACATCCATCAATGGTTTAACTTGTTACCAAAGTATCATAGATCGCACTTAATATTTTCGAACCTACCTTTCATATCCACATCAGTAACTCAATATGCTACAATCCATATACCCATATATTCATTGGGCTTATTATCTCACGTGTCTTGTGGTTAAGTCAATCTTCATTCATTGCTCCTTCTTATTTGGGGTAAAGAATAAAAGGAAACAATACAAACAATGTAAGTCTGACTAACTTAGTGAGTTATTAATGAAGAAGTAACACAAATACATAGAGCCGTAACAAATACATAAGTATTAAATCAATAGAGAACAAACACATAGAATTGATAATAAATTAATAACATTTTAGCAAAACCTATTGTTGGTGATTTTCCTACCTTATCCCTCCATTTTCAAAAGCACGTAAATCCTTGTCCCACTAATTCTAACTGATTGGATTGGACAGTTGACCAAATAGTAGGACAAAGTATACTCAGAAGGATATCAACTAGAGATCAATCATCATCAATCCATTCTACCTGGCCATCTCCCAAAACCAATCCTAGGGCTCGCCTCTAGAGGTATTTAGTAATCAATACAGTATAAAGTATTCAATAGCATTCTCAAATAATATCTTGACTCACCACAACATCAGTTAGCATAAGGATCTTTTCTAGAATGCTTATTAGATTTTATCTCACAATCGCCAATTTCAAGTAAAGCAGCATAAATCATGATCAACCAAGAACCATAATCAATGAAAAAGGGTGATGTGTGATAAATTTTGCAAACACTTTATTTTTTTCAAAACTTGTATAAATAGGATATTCAATCCTAAAAATCAACAACTGAAGGTGGACCAGATTTCAAATAACAATGGTTCAAGAACTATGGGCAAAGAAGAAGGGAAGTTCAAATAGACTATCAAGAGCAACACAAGAATTGAAGATCAATATAGCATAGGCGAACGATAATTCCCAATAAAGAAAGGGTCACAATAATAATATATTTACATACATATATATACCTAAGATGGGAACTTATTTTTGGGCTAGCTAAGATGCTAACTAATAACGGCTCAAGAACTACAAGTGAGGGGAAATAATTAATAGAAACTGTCAATTTTAGCATAAGAGTTGGAGAATACCATGGAATAATCAAATGGTAATTGTTGAATCACATCATAGAAAGGACTAAGCAATCGGTAGCAAAGATATGCTGACAAGAAGAATAGCTCAAATGGATAGTCAAAATCAACATAAGAACCAAAGAATAGCATAGGATTGACAATCAACAACTATTGAATCTCAACATTACCAAGATCAAGCAACACGGATAGAATAGCAAATACATATGTTCTTTCCCCAACAAAAAAAACCTATATAAAATTACCTAGCGATATCAAGCAGTGGCCTTTTCACAATGAACTCAATAGCTTGTCTCCTCGTTACCTAGTTATTGCAAAATATAGCATAAGAAAACTAAAACAATATTAACTTAATTTTCTAAGCTATGCTTAGTGGGTTAATAGCTTATTTCCCTTTTATATTTCTATTCATCATAAACTCAAATTTTGGAATATTCTACTATTTTAAGTTCTTTGACTTTAAGAGATACATCTACATCCAATTAACACACTTATTGCTCTAAAATTCTGTCCCAACTTTTACCTAGAATTCTAATTCTAATGCAGGGCATTATCATGATTCCGATTCATACAGACTAGTCATCCTTAGCTCACTAAAACCAAGGTATCAAAGCATCATCATTTAACTATCTTTATAATTTAGTTTCCCAAATTTAATCTACTACTATATTTGTTGTATACCATGTCATAGGAAAGTCCAAGGACATGATTTAGATCTATATTCCTTGATTTATTAAGCCAAAGTCTCATAATCCAATTCTTGTATTTAAATTAGGAAATTAATTCATAACTCAACTAAATTATATCTTTTAATAGTTTAACTCAATTGTGATCAAATTTCGATTAATAAATTTAGTTAAATTTGAGAAAGTAAATGAATCAATATTTGATTATGAAAATTACCAAAATTAGGCAAGATTTAGGCCTAGTTTTGAGCCCAAAATTGGCTTGAACAATCCCAAAAGTGAAATTCTGCACTCTGCCACAATACCGCAGCCATGCCACCATTCGGCACCATTATCCACCGCAAAGGTAGACACTAACATCACCATCATGTGTGTATCATCGTGGTAAGAAAAATCCCCAAAATAATTTCCTGGTGGGCCGGCAATTAGCTATCCAATTTCTCAAAAAATCAATGTGTGAGCCCTAGCGCCACCATGTCACAACTATGTCAAATCCACCATATCTGTCAATCATCTCATCAAATTAACACCACCACCATGTTGCCCATCCAATTCTAACCTATATCTATGCAAGCCCACCTGCAATTCGTCATAAAAAAATGGAGAACAGCTACCTTCGCCGCCTTAGCCCATTGCCTTTAGTTTTTTTGGTGAAATAACTGTCAATTTCCAATATTTTTGGTACCATTTTATTTTTTGAGTAGCAAGGATGTTAGCTATGGTTTTGGTTTTTGATTTCGAGCAAAAATGGAGCAAGAACAAGCTTGGAAAGAGGTTAGGTCATCTTTTCAAATTTTGATTAAGTTTTGGCCTGAATTATATATAGAGGTATTTTTCCAAGTCTTTCAATTTGACCCCAAAAGTTTTCACCGCCATCAATTAGGTCCTTCTAGATTTTAACTGTTAAAATAGTACCTCATAGCCAATTAGATTGGCGTGTAATACTATTTCACTTGTGATAAAATCTTGATTGAATAATATTCTTATTAAATAGCCATCTTCAACTTATGCTTATTATACTTCACTTGCATTTGGTTGAAAACCCTAAATCATACAAAACTATGGGACTTTACCACGCATATGATGGTGATCATGAAACAAGTCTCTATGATTAATATTTTAAATGTTTCAAGTCACAGAATCTTATGAGATGGGGCATCTAAGATTTGGATAGATTTGTACTAAAATTGTATATTCTAAGGAGTTGGATATTGCTCCATTTTATGAGCAATCTATGTGAGACATGGATGCATGCTAGTAGATGTTTGTTAGAGAACAAGTTCACTAAAAACCAGCCTGGAGAATCTATTAGATAGTTGTAGTGGTAAGTTATCCTACTTACGATAGTCCATATAAGTAATCCTTGGACCTAAGGATCCATGATAACCTTATATTTAGGTCCTTATACTTTGACTCTTCTCCAACCACATAACTGGATGACCATCCAAGGTTGAGATTGGGCATTAGCTATTTAAACATGGAGGTTTGTGAGGTTCAAGATGGGATCCATCTTCTCACTGTTATAAAGGATGAGTACATCTCCTTTGTATTCTATAATAATCAATTCTAAAAAATCTTTGCGCAAGGTAGTATGACAATTTGAAAAAGGTGTTTTCCAAAGTTAAGGTTATAAAAGGGAATTGAAGATTAGATGTAGAAACATAGTTATTGAGGCTATTAAGGAGCCAACAAATATCTTATTCTAGGCCTTTTTTGGGAGATCAGAGGTGGAAGGACCATATTTTCTTGATAGGCATCAGGAATAAAGGTTCAAAAAGACAAAATTCATTTATCCAATTAGTTGGACTCTATGGACTTGTTGCTAGACATCAACCGTGGAGATTGGGTACTCTTCAATCAATGGAGATTAATTGAAAGATTTATTAGTTTAAAAGAGTATAAACTAATGTAAATATTTTGATATTCAAAATATCACAATGAGTTGTGAGCCCATGTCCAATGAATAGATAAACCTAATGGTTCATACACAAAATCCTATAGGAAGCTCTTATTTGATAAGAGGAATATTCTAAGGAATTACAAAATTTGAGCCTTAGTAATTTGAGAAAGGAACAAGTGGCTATTTTAATTAGTTACCTTGGCTTGATTAATTTAAATGTTAAATTAATCAAAATAATTTAAGGAGTTAAATTATTCCAATTAAATTAAGGAGTTAAATTTTGGCAACAACTCACTGGATTTGTGGTGGAGTAGCTAGCTAAATTTGCCAATTTTTGGAGCTTGGGAAGGGGTCCAACCATTAGCATCTTCTACTACATGTAGATCTTCCATTGAAGTATTCATTAGACTGATCTTCTCCTCACCTTTGTATTGATCTTCGAAGGAAATGTTTTTGCATCTAAATCGTTATTTGGAGCATGAATATGATCCTTGGAATAGAGTAGTTTGGTTACATTATGCCTATTTTTGGTTTTATATTTTGGATCTCAATCTACTCTTTCTTTCATTATTTGCCTTCAATTTCACCCCTAAGTTTCAATTCAGTCCTAAAAGTTATATTACTTGTACATTGACCCCCTGACATTTCTAGTTTCAAGCAATTAAGTTCAAATTTAATTATTTTGAAGTCCTTCAACTTTTAGCTTGCTCACATTAACCTTTAATATTATGTGCAATGGAGTCCTAAATTTAATTAATATTCTGTTGTTTTACATTTAATATTTATGCTCAGGACTTAATTAATCTAATTGGTGGTTTGACTAAGATTTAATTCTTTTATTTAAAAGGTATTTCATCAAAGTTGAGACTTAAATATCTCTTATTTTAATTTTGTGATATTCAAAACCTAGACCATTACAATGTTCAATTCCTCATTATAACCTCAACTTTGAAAAATTCCTTTTTCAAATTGTCATATCACCTTGCGCGAGAATTTTTTAGAATCGATCATCTTAGAATACATACAAGATCAACTTATTATTCACCGACAAATGAAACGGATCCCATCTTGGAACTCACCAACCTACACACTTAGGTAGCTTGTACCTAACCTAAGCCCGAGCGACCCACTACATGGTTAGAGCAAAATCAAAGCACAAAAACCTAAATATAAGATTACTGTAGAACCTTAAGTCAAAGGGCTATTTAAATGCATCATCATAAGCTAGATTACCCCTTGTCACTACTGACATGCCACTATCACTAACAAGCACCCACTAACATGCATCCATATCTAATATAGATTGCCCATAAATGGGGCAATATCCAACTCCTTGGAATATGCATTATTAGTTCAAATCTATCTAAATCTTAGATTCCCTTTCTCATAAGATTCTATGTTTAAAATCATGACCATAGAGACTTGTTTAATGATCACCATCATATGTGTGACCAAGTCTTGTAGTCCTATATGATTTAATGGCTTCAACCAAATGCATGTGAAGAAATCATAAATGCATAAGAAGAATATGGCTATTTTTTGAAATATCATTCAATCAAGATTATATCACAAGTAGAGTAGTTTCACATGCTAATCTAATTGGCTTGCGAGACATGATTCCAACAATGAGATGCTACCATAATTATATGTTGTCTCATGAGATGTGGAATACATTTTTAGTAGAAAGCTATGATCACTACCTTAGCATGAGATGTAGTATAATGTGGTTTAGCTATTACATTATCTCATAAGTCATGAAATACTTATAGTTGAGTACACAATTAAAGAAGGATTGGTAGATTCAATTTAACACTTAGTAATATAGGTGTAGCATAAGTTGTGGGTCTGAAAACATATGTAATTGGAAAAACTTACCTACTTTAGGGTCATTAGTGAATGTCTCATGAGTCATGAGTCCACGAGTGCAATCTTTGGGCCATAATTCTCACTAGAAAATATGATTTTCTAAATATCTCATGAGAATATGAAATTTGATAAAATAGTGGGAGCGAAACATACTTGAAAGACCATAATGTTGCTTTCAATATCAAAATTCAATCAAATGTTTATATTCTCTTCACCACTCATTTGAATTTGTGAATTCTCAAGAATGACCAAAATCTACTAATTATTATTTTTGAAACTAATAAACTAGTAGAGCCAAACTACCGTGATTAGTTAAACCTCAAAATCATTCTAGATTTTGAGAAACGAACATATGTCCAATGTCAAGGTACTCCGAATCCCACAAAGATCGATGTAGATAAAGAGAGACATAAAATGTTCACAAAATGGGTTGAGGATCACCTCCAAGCTCGTAGTCTCATGATGGCATCTACAAACTTCAAAAGTCTCATGAACACATGAAACATGCCCCAGTCAATTTCTTACACTTACAAGAGTTGTATAGCGAGCATACAAAGCCTAAGAAGTTCATGTAGTCTAAGTAGATTTTTGAAAGTTAGGATGGTTGAGGGGTTACATTTTCTTGACTATAGTTAGAAGATGATTGGGCTTGTTAAGAAGCTTTTCAACTTGGACATGGTTACAGACAATGATCTCTATGGGGATGTGATCCTTCAATTCTTACCAAGTTTAATTTGATCAAAGCATTGGTCAAGGTAGAGACAATCATGAAAAGGGAAAACCTTTAATGACTGCTTCCTTTTCCCACTCTAAAAGCACAAAAGGTAAATAAAAAGAGGGCAGGAAGAAGAAAAGTTCTTTTTCTAAGAGGAAACAAGTATTTAAGGAGTCCGATAAAGTCAAGAAGATAATAGAGGATAAAAGGATGCAAATTATTTCTATTATGGCAAATCAGGTTATTAGAAGCTCAAAATTGCAGGGAATGCCTAGCATCCTTAGAGAAAGATAAGTCATTTATTGAAGTCACCTAAGGATATATTCTTCCTCATGGGTATATGATACCATATGTGGTTCTCATCTTTGTAAATTGCTACAAATGATGGAATGAAGATTAAAATCTAAGTAATGGGGATTTGATCCTCCATCTTGACAATGGAGCAAAGAGTTGTGGCCAAAGTTAAAGGTGTAAGTTAAGTTGAACTTAAAAGATTCTAAAACTTGTACTAAATCCTTGTTACTATGTACCTTCAAGCTATTGATACAATGCACAATAGATTATATTTTAGATTCTCTACCATTACTAATGCATATTAAATAAAACAACAAAATAAAGTTAGATAACCAAGAATTAGGATGAACAAGTTAGTAGCCCTCAATTCACTAAGTTAGTAGCCCCCAATTCACAAGTTAGTACCTATTTGTAATTCTTACTTAAAAGGAAAAATGATCGAGGCTCCTTTTATAAGACAAACGAAGTGATCCTCAAGTTCTTTGGATTTGATCCATATAGATGTTTGTGGTCTATTAAAAGTTTGTCCAAGAGGAGGCTATTCTAACTTTATCGCCTTTACCGATGACTTTACTCAATACGTAGATATGTATCTCAGAAAGTAAAAGTTTGAAGCCTTTGAAAAGTTCAAAGAGTATAGAAATGAAATAGAAAAGCAACTTGAACTTAGTATCAAAGCCCTTTGATTTCATCGAAGAGGTGAATATTTAGGTTCCAAATTCTTGGATTATCTAAAAGAGAATGGGATTCTCACACAATGAACTCCACTCGACACATCTTAAAATAATGGAGTAGCTGAAAGGAGAAATCACACATCGTTAGCCATGGTACAGTCTATGATGAGCTTCATCAATGTCCTTATCTCCTCTTAGGATAAGCCCTTCACACGACATCGAGGCTACTAAATCTAGTACCCTCAAAGTCGATGCCAAAGATATTACCACATGAGATATGGTATGTCAAAGCACCATTTTACTTTTATTTAAGAGTTTGGAGGTCTCCCACCTATATCAAAAGACGAGTGGAAGACAAGTTGGATGCAAGATCCACCTTGTGCAAATTTGTGGGAAATTGAAAAGAGTCTTTAGATTATTACTTTTATGATCATTTGGAACAAAAGGTATTTGTTTTGAGAAACGTCATCTTTTTAGGAAAGAATTTTTTATTAGATAGAAATGCATTATCATTAAGCTTGATAAAGTTCAAGATGATTAGACAATCCTACAAGCAATAGAAAGAAAAAAGCATCCCAAGCCTAAAACACAAATTCTTAAAAAGTCAATCGAATCAAGAAGTAACTCGAAAGGTTTGGATTCCTTTATGAGACTAGCCAAACAGATAGCAATCCAAGGACTTATGAGGAAGCCATGTTGGATATGAATTTGGGTCATTAGCTTGAGGCCATGAAATCTAAAATGGACTCAATGTACCCCAACAAAATATAGACTTTCGTAGATCCAACATAGTATATAATACCCGTTGGTTGCAAATAGATCTATAAGTGTAAGCTTGGCATCGATGGAGAGGTAACAACCTTTAAGGCTAGGCTAGTGGTAAAAGAGTCACACTCAAAAACTTGGTATTGACTTCGGGGAAACCTTTTCATCGATCTCGATACCTAAATCCATAAGGATTATACTTACCATAGCCACTTACCACGACTATGAAATTTGACAAATGGATGTAAAGACCACTTCTCTCAATAGAACTATTGATACAGAAATCTATATACTGCAATCACAAGGCTTTACATCCGAAAAGAGTGAGCAAAAGGTTTGCAAACTCTAAAGGTCTATTTATGGACTAAAGCAAGAATCCTGAAGTTGGAACATATGTTTTGATGAGATAATCAAATCTTTTGGCTCCATAAAAAATATGTGTGAATTATGTGTACAAAAAACCTAGTGGGAGTTCAACATAGTTTATTGTACTTTATGTCAATGGCGTCCTTCTTATTGGGAATGAAAAAGAAGTATTAAAGTGGACTAAAGGATTGTTATCTTCACAATTCTCAATAAAGGATTTGGAAAAAGTATTCTTCATATTAGGAATACAAATCTATAGGCATAAATCAAGGAGAATGTTGGGGTTCTCCCAATCCAAGTACATTAATAAGATACTAGAGAGGTTTAGTATAGAGGAATCCAAGAGAGGATACCTTTCAATGGGATATAGCATTTATCTCTCCAAGTTTATGGCCCCTAAGACTGAGGAGGAGAGAGAAGATGCCCCACATACCTTATACATCCGCTATTAGAAGCATAATATATGTTATGCTATGTACGAAATTGGATATATCATATGCTTTAAGTTTTATGAGCTGCTACCAAACCAATCTCGATGAGAGTCCCTAGAAAGCTGCAAAATAATCCTTAAGTACTTGAGAAGAACTAAAGAGTTGTTCTTGGAATATGACAATGGAAAAGTTGAAACTCAAGGAGTTTTGGGATTCTAGTATCCAAATTTGATGAAGACAACCTCAAAGTCCACCTTTGAATTTATATTTTGTCTCAATAATGGCGTGGTTAGTTGAAAAAGTTCCAAGCAATTAAACCACAATTGATTCAACAATTGAGGTGGAATATATTGTAGTGTAGGACACTACAGAAAGAAAAGTGTTCGGAAAAAAAAATTTATTCAAGAGTTGAATGGAGTGCTTGGCATTACAAAGAGCCAATTGTTGTCTTTCAATACAATAATAGAACCATTGCGCAAGAAAAGAAACCAAGATCTCACTAGTGATCCAAGAACAAATTAATGTGTTTTCACTTGATTTGTGATATCATTGATAGAGGCAACATTCAAGTGGAGAGAGTTGGCTCATAATAGAATATAGTGAATCTACTATCTAAACCCCTAACACAAAAGGTCTTTGAAAGGCATCTTGAGAAAATGGGCTTAAAGGGTATGGGGAATTAATTTTAGGACTAGTGGAAAATTGTCAAAATAGTACCCCCCACAAACTAATTAGATTGGTGTGTAGAACTAATCCATACAACAGTCATGATTGAATAATATTCGATAAAATGACCATCTTTAACTTAAGCATTTATGATATTCTTCACATGCATTTGGTTGAAACCTTTAAATCATGCTAAACTGCAGGACTTGATCACACATATGATCGTGGTCATGAAATAAGTCTTTATAGTTATGATTTTAAATATTTGAAGTCATGGAATCTTAAGCGGCAGGGGTATCTAGAATTTGGATAGACTTACAATAATGATGCATACTCCAAGGAGTTGGCTATTACTCCATTTCATGGGCAATCCATAGGGCAGTTAGAGTGGCACATCATAGTGAAAAATTCTCTAGCTTACGATAGTGCATATAATTAGTCCGTTCACTTGTGGATCCATGATAACATTGTATTTAGATCTTTGTGTTTTGATTTTGCTCCAACCACATAGCAGGTCGCTCGGGGCTTAAGTTGGGCACAAGTTACCTAAGTATGGAAGTTGGTGAGCTCCAACATACGATCCATTTCGCCCATCAATAAAGAATTGGTTTGTCTTCTATGTATTCTAGGATGGTAGATTCCAAAACATTCTTCTGCAAGGTGATATGATAATTTGGAAAAAAGAGTTTTCCAAAGATAAGGTCATAAATGGGAATCGAACATCAAGAATAGATACAAGGTTATCAAGGCTATAAAGGAATTGATAAATATCTAGGCCTACCCCTCTTTAAGGAGATAGAAAATGAAAGGACTATTATTACACAACAATCTTAAGCAGTAATGATTCACTCAAAATTAATTCATCCAATTGGTTAGGTTTCATAAACGTTTGCTAGACATCGACAATAGAAATTAGGTGCCCTTCAATTAATAGAGATTGATTACAAAAGTGATTAGTCTAAAAGAGTTTGAGTTAATCAAAATATTTGATATTCACTAAATTATAAAAAGTTATAAGCCCATGTCTAATTAATTGGTAAATCTAAAGGGTCACACACAAAAGCCTAAAACACTCTAATTGAAAATTGGAGAAATTATCTAAGAAGTTGGATAATTTAATTCATCAAGTTAGGAATAGACCAAATTGACTAATTAAGAGTTGGTTACAATGGCTTGATTAATTTAAAGTGTTAAATTAATCAAATATTTTAAGAAGTTAAATTAGGTCAATTAAATTTAGGAGTTAATTTAACTAAAGTTATGTGATAATTTAATTAGTCAAGTCAACTTAAAAAGTTAAGTTGATTTAATTAAATTAAGAAGTTAATTTAATTAAAGAGAGAATCTAATATTGGCATGTGGAACTACTCTATGTAACAATCTTGATTGAATTATATTCAATAAAATTGTCATATTCATCTTATGCATTTATGATATTCTTCTCATGCATTTGGATGCAGCTCTTGAATCATACCAGATTAGGGGACTTGATCACACATATGATGATGATCATGAAACAAGTCTCTATGGTCATGATTTTAAATATTCCAAGTCATAGAATCTTAGGAGACAGGGTATCTAAGATTTGGATAAGCTTGCACTAAAAATACATACTCCAAGGAGTTGGATATTGCCCTATTCTATGGGCAATCTTTGTTAGACATATATACATGTTACTCAGTGCTTGTTAGAGAACAAGTTAACTAAAGAGTTGGCAACATAATCCACAAGATAGCCGGAGTGGCACGTCGGTAGTGGGAAATTCTCTAGCTTACAATAATGCATACAATTAGTCCTTAGATTTGAGGTTCCACAATAACCTTGTATTTAGGTCCTTATGCTTTAATTTTACCCTAATCATGTAGTGGGTGCACGGGGCTTAGGTTGGGCACAAGCTACCTAACTAAGTATAGAGGTTGGTGAGTTCTAAGATGGGATCCATTTCACCTGTCTATGAAGAACAGGTTAATCTCCTATGTATTCTATGAAGATCGATTCCAAGAAACCCCTATGCATAGTAGTATGACAATTTAGCAGAAGAGTTTTTCAAAGTTGAGATCATAATTAGAAATCAAATATCAAATAATCGATGCATAATTATTGAAGCTATTGGGAAACCAGCAAATATCTTGTCGTAAGCCTCTTTCAAGAGATATGAAATGAAACAGCTATATTTGCTCGACAATCGTAAGCAATAATGGTTCACCTGAGATTAGTTTATCTCATTGGTTGGGGTCCATAGGCTTGTATTAGGCATTGACTATGAAGATTGGGTGCTTTTCAATTAAAATAGATTAATTGAAAGAGTGATTAGTTTAAAAGAGTATAGAGTAATCAGAATATTTAATATTCATTAAATTACAAAGAGTTGTGAGCCCATATCTAATTAATTGGTAAACCTAAAGGATCACACATAAAAATCTAGAGCACTCTAATTGGAAATTGAAAAATTTATTTAAGGAGCTAGATAATTTAGTTGGTCAAGTTTGGAAGAAACCAAGGTAACTAATTAAGAGTCGAGCAAAATAACTTAATTAATTTAAAGTGTTAAATTAATCAAATAATTTATGAATTTGAATTAAACCAATTCAATTAAGCAGTTAATTTAATTGGCTGCTTAATTGAATTGGGGCCAGTGACAATGTAATGTCAAGTCAATTTAAAGAGTTAAGTTGATATAATTAAATTAAGGAGTTAATTTAATTAAAAGGGGAAATCTATCTTGGAAGGAAAATTAAAATGGAAGAGTCCATTTTAATTAATGCGGCATTTTAATTTCCCAAATTAAGTGAAATTAATTATAGTTATTATATTATGTGAGTCTAAAAAAATAAACTTAATTTGATTGTAATTATCATTATAACTATGTGTATTAAACATGATAATTTCAATATATGTAATTAAATTTGCAAAGTAGAAAATTTATTTAATTAACTTTAATATAATTATTTTTTTGTATAATTATAATTAAAAATATATTTAATTAGTAAAAAACTGTAATAAATGCAATGTTGTACATTTGATGTATATACATTATTTAATATGAAAAACTTGATTTAATTAATTATAATTGTTATTTTGTGTCTAAATATAATGTACATACATTTCATATATATACATTATTATTTAAGTTGAAAGACATAGTTTAATTAATTATAATTACTATTTTCAATAAAAATAAACTTAATTTAATTATAATTACCATTAAACCGTGTGTATTAAATGTGATAATTTTGTTAGAGATGGATACTTTTGTCCTCACATAAAAGAAAAGAAAATATTATACACATTCATACTTTTATAGGTAGCATAGATAAGATATATAATTATTAAATATATTTATATTATATTCATAAAATTGAACATTCATAAGAGTGTGTATGGATAGACAAAGAAATCAAATAAGAAACAATATTATTATATGAAAAATATGAGAATTAGTTGAAATATGTACATGTTAATAATATACTCATGTGTTATATTTACATATATTTATGAGCAAATATATGCACTAATATATATTATTTTATATTAGTGAATGTATATATTTATTTACACACACATCAAACCTCACATTTTATATGTGAGACTAATGACATTAGGCGAGATGTCCAGACTAGCATACATGTATTTACTATATATATGTATTTGTATCCATAGTATTACTAATAAGAATACTATTCATATATATCTTGTATACTACATATATTATTATATATATACTACAAACATTATATATTATGTTAAATATATCCAAAGTTCAGAGATAATAGTTTTCATAATCAATATTATGCATTATTATATATAAGAAATACTTATACAAATATTAAATGAATATTGTTATTTATTAACTTCTGAAACTCCAAAATAATAGAAACTCAAAAACAAGAATATTAATTATAATATGTCTTAATTCGAATATGTCATATATTATAGAGAACAATATAGAAAATATATTTGACCAAGTGGTTAGCAAAATCATTCTAAATTAGCGATAAGTCAAGGATCATTGTAAAGTTCAAAAACACTTAACAATGACACCCTGCATCAAGAATTAAGTCAATGTAGTCTAATTATTCTCTTTTTATTAACCCACTTGAAATCAATAATGGCATATTGCGGTAACTATTTAGTGATGGCATGTTGCGGTCACTATAATCAACAACTAGTGACTATCTAGTTGCCATATATATTCATTATTAAATATATATATATAATTATTAGTGATCGCCACTAATTATGCTTCAATTAATAGTTCTAATTTTAACTTGTTTTGAGAATTTTTATAACCGCTAAATTAATAACTGAAGCCGTTAGTAATTTATTTTTGCTGTATCCTGAATGCTCTAACAATAACTGATATCTTCTATTTTTATAGTGATGTCTTCTTTTTCTCATTGAATTGTGGTGACATTAAGACTAATAGTTCACATTACGGTTCGAGAAGAATACAATAAGTATTGCACCGTGGATCCCAGATAGCACGATGGAGGCAAAGGCCCTAGTCAAATGGGTCAGCAAAAACTTACTGGGTGAAGGAATTTTTCTCTCAAATGAGAGCCGTTTTCTTCATGTCGTTTGCATGACTGCAATCCTTATTGACACACAACGATCTGTCCATCCAATGCGATCTAAAGAAAAACTTGCTCTCAGGAATTGATGCCATGGCTGAGAATCGTCCTAATTTGTTTCTTTTGTTTTGTGTTTTTCTCGTTTTGTATATGGCTTTTCACTTCGCATGACTTGGTTTCTGCATTTCTTTTATAGTTTCTTTGTTTGTCTTAATTGGGTTTTGTCTTGCTTATTTCTTTCAGCGTTCGTGATCCAATCTGTGTTCGTGATCCAATCTGCTCATCAATTACATTGTGTGCCACTGTCTCTTGCACTACTAGTTATGGATCAAACTATAGAGCAACTAGGTCGAAAATCGGCAAAAGTTATCAAATCGAACCTAAACCGCATTCTGCAAGCAGTAAAAGGCATGGACATTCAGATGATCAATTATTCCCACCTCACCATTTCTTTCAATCTTGCCCTTGATAAAATCAAGCCCTTACTGGATATCCCTGGACCACGGACAAGCACATAGTTATACTAGAAGAACTTGGCTCATGATATGGACTCGTGTGCTGTTGATCTTAATTTCTTAAACATTGTGTGGTTCGAGTTTATCACCTTCCTATCGCAAAGCGAACCCAAGATATTGCAATGTATATGGGAGATTGTTTAGGCCATTTTCATGAGTTCCTTCCACCTCAACACGCCTATGAACAACAATATTTTATGAGAATCAGAGTCTTGCTGAAAGTTACTGAGAGTATTAAAAGGGGTCTATGTCTTTGATCTTCATTGGGACAGAATCAGTGGATCTCGTGTGTTTATGAGGGCCTTCCCTCCTTCTATTATCTTTGCGAGGTCATTGGTTATCTTGAGGGATGGTGCCCTCTCCAGTATGAGTCCAGTTTTAGTGATCCGGGAGATCAATTTGAATACAAACCCTGACTAGTGGCATATCTGAACTGGAATGTGCTGCAACAAACATCTATATCTTCGTTTCTGCATGTTCCAAATTCCAAATCCACTCAAAAGAGACCAAATTTATTAAACTATAATGTACTAGGTTCTTCATGTGAGATTGTGGATTCTGCACCTCAGATTATCACTTGACAACACGCTCTTGCAACACCTGATCCTGTCACAGCAACTGGTTCTCCACCTAGCCATTCAGAGGAACACGACCAGTTTATCCCAGAAAGGACATCTTCTGTATATATAGAAATAACTAAGGTCGCCCCTTAGTCACTACCATCTGTGTCTTCATCAAAGAGTCGTTACAGGGAAAAATGCATTTTTAGTCCATCAACTATTGACATCCATTAAATAAGGATATTAACTATTCTCAATTTTAAAATTAGTCCACTTCGGCGAGAAATTGAGCGCATTGCACCCAAAAAGCTGCAATTTACGTCCAATTGATTTCAATTTGGCCTTAAATTGGCCGAAAAAATGCACACCTAACTCACGTGATCACTAGTTTGGGGCTTTTTGACATGTGGCTTGGTTTGCCACACATCCAAACACATGTGGACTTTTTTTTCCACATCACCTTCCCAAGTTTAACAAGGTGCCTTGTCATCCGACCAAAAAATGACACCTCCACTATGCATGGCCACAACAAAAAATAACGAGGACAAAATATCATTGCAAAAATGTGGGAAAAAAGGGGGATAACACTGAAAGTCTGAAACATTAGGTGTCCAAAGCCCCTAAATCATCTACACTTCGCTTCGCTTCTCTTCTCTCTGGTTATCTCAACTCCCCGACTAGAATATCCGTAAAACTCACACGATTGGAGAAGGACGTTGAAGAAAGTTGAAGGTTCCTTTGAAGATGGTCTTCAAGAGAATAAATAGGCATGTGGGTTTGCCTCCTCCTCCATAAGGTGAGCATTCAATTTATAAAATGTGACTTTTTGGTGTCGAATGTCAAAGATATAGAAAATTTATTGTGAATGGTGATTTTTTTAAAGAATGTGGACCCTTCTTGTTTAAAGAGTGGAATATTTTTTGAAAGAATAGATAAAGCAACTTTAGGGCTTGTTGTATTTATGTGTTGTCCATAATTTGCTCGATTATATGTGGTCCACTTACTTGGGGTTTGTTTTGTTTGGCTTGAAAAAGTCATTGCATCCTGTTCCATGTTTTGGTTTGCTGACCTATTATTTTATTTTATTTTAGATTTATTTTTTTATGTCCTATTATTGTTGACTTTTTCTTTTTCTTTTTTTGGTTGCTTGCATGTATTCTACAAATAAAAGTACTGAAACTTTCACTATTGCTATATTCTATGGCGGATAGTTCATCTTAGTTCTGAAAGCTAAGTATGTGGGGGGGTTTGTTGCAAAGTGGGATTATATGTCTGAGAATGAAACTTGTTTTTGCTATTTGAATTGGCTATGTGATAAACTAGAGCTGTCTAAAAGTAGGAATTTTTATAAACATATGAGCAATGGATTTAAATTGATGAAGGATGATAATGAATTAAAAAGATTACATAAGCAGGCTGTTAAATCAAATAGTAGGGAGTTTTGCATTTATGTTGATTGTGTGGCAGTGGAAGATGATAATGCTCATTTAGATGAGGATTGTTGCATTGTGGAAGACAAAAAGGATCCGAAGCCTATTCCTACTCCTATAGCAGAAGTTGAAAATGCTCTTATAATTGATCTTGATCCTTGTCCTTCTCTTGAAAATGCTTCTCAAAAAAATCAGCCTATAGTTGAACTTTCTCCGACTCCTACAAACAATGAAACTAAGCCTACTCTTGCAAACTGCAAAATCGAGCCTTTTCCTTATTCTGCAAATAATGATGTTCCACTTTCTCCTACTCCTGCAAATAATGAAACTGATGTTCCACCTTCTCCTACTCCTACAAATATTGAAGCTGATGTTCCACCTTCTCCTACTCCTATAGTTGAGAATGATGTTAACTTAGGACTAGATTATGAGCCTGAGTCTGTTTTGGGGACAAGTCAAGGGAATGTGAATGTGCCTTTTGAGAATGATGGATTAGGCATCAACTCTGAGTCAATGGCTTTTAGTCAAGGGAATTTGGGCACATATGGCAGCTTAGATCATGATATTAATGATGAACTATTTGAGGAAAATATAAATTCTGAAGCAAAATGGATTGGCAATGTAGAGGACAATCAAGAAGGTACTGTGGGTGGTAGTAGGGAACAAAAGGGTAGTGATGATGGGAGTGATAGTGAAGATGACATTACTTGGGATAGTAGGGCAAAGCTAGATGAAATTATTTCTGATGAGGACCAAGATAGGCCTACTACACCTGTATTCAATTCTAGGAGGCCATTCTCACCTAGATTCCAATTAGAAATGAAGTTCAAAGACAAAATAAAGTTTAGAAAAGCAATGCATGCTGAGGCTGTACAAAGTATGAGGAATATTAAAATTAAAAAGAATTATAAGACTAGAGTGTACGCAAAGTGTGAGAAGGAGGGATGTGAGTGGAAGATTCATGCATACAAGTTGAAAGATAAATCAACATTCCAAATCTTGACCTATAATCCTATCCATAAGTGTAAGCCAACAGTTGATGTCTCCAATGTGAAATCCACTTATCTAGCTGAAAGATTTGTGAATAAATTGAAGATTGACCCTAAGAGATCCATTGAAGGGTTGATGCTTGAAATGATTGAAGAGATGAGAGTTTCAATTTCCCATGACTAGGGTTATAGAGCAAAAAGAATGGCTTTTATGATGATTGAGAGGGATCCTAATGTGCAATTTTGTAAGCTGTGGGATTATGCAGCAAAACTCAAAAGAACTAATCCAGGTTCAACTGTTCTTTTGGGGATGGATGATGGCACTGGGTCCAATACTTTTACACATTTTTATTGTTGCTTTGGTGCTCTTAAAAAAGGATTTTTGGCAGGGTGCAGACGTATAATAGGTGTAGATGGTTGCCACCTTAGTGGTCCTCACAAGGGTGTGCTCTTGACAACTATTGGAATTGACCCCAACATTAAACCTTATCCAATAGCACATGCAGTGGTTGCTATAGAGATTGGGGACACCTAAACATGGTTTCTAACATTATTAGACCACATGAATTTCTGACAAACAAAGGTCTAGTTCAAGCATTTGAGAAAGTATTCCCCATATCAGAGCATGGATTTTGTCTTAGACATCTTTGGAAAAATTTTACTAATGTTGGGTTCAGGGGTTTGGATTTAAAAATGCATTATGGAAGGCTACAAATAGCACAACAATTGGGCAATTTAAGCAAGCTATGAAGGAGATGGCATAGCTTGATTAATCAGTAGTAGAATAGTTTAATGAAAAACCTCCCTCACAGTGGAGTAAGTCACACTTCACTTCATTGGTTAAGTGTGATATGATCTTGAACAATTTCTGTAACTGTTTTAACAGTGCCATTCTCAATGCAAAAGAAAAGCCAATCATAACAATACTTGAGAGGATTAGCGAATATTTGATGACAAGATTGCAGAAGCATAGAGACAAAGCTGCAAATTCATGGAATCAAGAGGTTTGTCCTTCTGTGATTAACATAATTGATGAGCATGATCAAAATTTGGATGAATGTATACCAAGGAAAGCTGATTACAAACACTACCAGATAACACACATTTATGGGGGGGCAATTCTATGTTGATTTAGAGCAGTGTACATACAGTTGTAGGAGGTGGGAACTCACTGGTATCCCATGTTTGCATGCTTGCAGTGCAATATGTAGCAATAGGGATGATCTAATACACTATGTGGATAAATGCTATAGTGTTTAGTTGTACAAAAAAGTGTATGAACCTGCTATTATAGGCATAAATGGGCAAGAACTTTGGGGCGAAACACTTTACATCCCACCTTTGCCACCCAACTTTGGCAAGAACAAAGGAAGACCTTCTAGAGCAAGAAGAAGAGACATGGATAAACCAGTGGAGAAAGGAAAGAAAAAAGGCAAAGGTAGAGTAGCAAGTGATCAACCCATTCGAGCAAAGAGGAGATAGTCTATAGTTAAGTGTAAACACTGTCAAGTTGAAGGGCATAACTCCAAAACTTGCCCCCAAAATGCAGGAACATCCTCCACTAGAGTTAGAAAGCCAAAAAAGTTATTCCTCATCATTTATATATTGTTATGTTATGATTATTGATATAACTCACTTTCATGCCTTTGATAATGCATTTTTGTTTGAAGCAGGAGACAAAAGAGATTGAAAATAAACCTAGGGTCACTGTTGAATCCTTTGAGTTAAGATCCCTACATGCATCTGCTAGAAAGAAATTGGAGGTTATACTAATGTTTTCTTTCACTTTTATGAAGTGCTTTCTTTATTTGGGTGTTGTTGTTGTCTCTAACTTGAACGTTTTTCTTCTGTTTAGCAAAGACAATCCTCTAGCAAGGTTTATGGCCCTTCCATGTATCAACAATTGCAACTATCTCAAAATGAAAGGAGTCGGTCACAAGAAGCTACCTTTGGAAAAAGAAAGTTTGTTAGCCTCAGCAACCTAGGCAGTGCAATGGAAAAAATCAATGGCAAGAAGAAGAAAGTTGGAAAAAAGAAGAGAAACTGAAAATATATTTTGGTTTTAAAAAAATGTAACTTGATTGAACCTCTATTTTGGATGAATGTTTATGAATGATCATAATAGTTTAATTTTTAAGCATTTGCAGTTAGTTTTTTGTAGTGAAATATTGAAGCATATAATATGATGTGATGTGTAAACATGGAATTTTTGGCATCTTTTGAAGGTTAATTGAAAGAGGGAAGCTTGTAATGGTTATATCAATTTGGCATGTATTGGTTCTGTATTTTGTTCACCCATTGCTTTGGCTTTTGTTTACGCTATAGTTTTAGTTGGCTTCTCGTATTGATTTTTGGCTTGTTACATGGTTTGCTTGCTTGCTGGCTTGGATATGGCTTCACTTCACAATACCAACAAATTTGGAAACAAAACATGAGTGAAAAAAAATCACATTCAATAATAGCCTATGCATCTTCATTCATTAATTAGTAGAATACATCTATCTACTACAAACCAAAATGGTAGCTTAATTCCAGTCAGTACCCACAAAACAAGCCAAATTGGCCATGTAAATCAAGTCAATTCTACTACATCTCTAACAAGCCGAAGGCACATTCTTGCAAAATACACCCTTCCTTACAGTTAATGCAAACTCCAGAAAATACACACTAAATCCTAAGTACATCCTATCTAAATCATTAGACAGAAGACCCAAGAAACTGCCAACACCATATGCAGAATCTTTTTCCTCCTCCTCAGCCTATCCATCTAAAGCTCCATTATGTTAATTCTGTGTATTAGCCCAAGAATTATGTTCTTCGATCTTGCACACATTGGTGGGTCAACCCATTCAAAAAAATTGCACCTTTTGCTCTGCAGAATTATTACATTAACAGATAAATCACAACAAAAATACATGTAGAAACTATGAGGTATGATATGAAAATGAAAAATCTTGCACACATTGAGGTATGTTATTCTCAATTGTTACCTGTTCGCCACAGGAATGAAACCTTCTCCCTGGATTTAAGTTAGTCCAAGACGTCCTCAGTTTTGCCCTATCTCCGCAAAAACATTCCACTGTAGCATTTGATTTCATAGAAGAAAAAGAAGAATATGACGACATTTCACAGAATCAACAAGCTTGGAATTGATTTACTATTGACCGAAGATTTGGGTGTTTAATTAGGGCTCCAAGTTTTGCTGTGAAGAAAAAGAAAAGGCGAAGAAGAAGAAGTATGGTGTGTTTTTAATAGCAAAATGCAACTTTCGATTCTTTTTATTATTTAGTGATGTGGAAAAAAAAGTCCACATGTATTTGGATGTGTGGCAAACCAAGCCACATGTTAAAAAACCCCCTAACTAGTGATCACGTGAGTTGGGTGTGCATTTTTTCGGCCAATGTATGGCCAAATTGAAATCAATTGGACATAAATTGTAGGCTTTTGGGTGCAATGTGCTCAATTTCTCGCCGAAGTGGACTAATTTTAAAATTGAAAATAGTTAATGTCTTTATTTCACGATGTCAACTGTTGATGGACTAAAAATGCATTTTTCCCAATCATCACATATTTCAAGTTTCCAAAAAATGTCATAAGAATAGCTCAAAAGAACCTTCAGAAGTAGGATTGGGTAAAGCAAGAAACTTCAACTTAAGTCATTTTATGTGAATTCAATATCCACGGTGGAGGCTGTTGGTCAACCCTGCCAATCACCATGAATCTCTTATTCTGGAACTGTCAAGGATTAGAGGGTTCCTTAACAGTTCATATGCTTAGGGAACACATTTGTTTCTTTAATCCCTATGTGATATTCTTATCTGAAACTAAATGTTTGTCCAAGACTATTGAATCTCTAAAACAAAAGTTCTCCTTTCATGGTATTGGTATTAATTGTATTGGCAAATCAATTAGCCTTGCTTTGAAGAAGGATATTCAGGTTACTTTATGTTCTTATTCATCACACCATATTTACTTAGAGGTTTTGCTTCCAGATACAAAAACTCATAGGCATCTAACAAGGTTCTTTGGCTTTTTAGACATATCTGAGAGAACAAGGTTGTGGTTTCTTCTCCAAAATCTCTTAGCCTAGTCATCTCTCCCTTCGATTGTAGGAGGTGATTTGAATGAAATTTTGGTTAGGGCAGAGAAATCAGGTGGTCTCTCTCATCAACTTGGTTATTTTACATTGGTTATTTTGTAGCTTTCCATAATGCAGTCTCATCTTGCTATTTAATTGATTTGGGATTTCAAGGTTTTCCATACACATGGTCTAATAATTGGGCCAGAAGGACATGAGTTTGTGCACAATTGGATAGAGCTTGTACATCCTCGAATTGGTTAACTTTGTTCCCTCACAGTTCTGTCTCTCATTTACCATTTGGAGGCTCTAATCATGCACCCATTCTCCTATATTGTCAAAAAAATCCTTGTCATACTAGAGTGGAAACATTCGACCATTCTTCTTTGAAGTGACTTGGATGCGTCAACCAAAGTGTAAAGCAGCTATTAAGGAATGTCGGCTATCAAATCAACATCAATATGCTTCTCCTACCTTATTGTCTCAGTTACAAAACTGCAAAGAATTTTTTAAATCATGGCAAGGTAAGTCTGGAGTTCATTGACAACAAATTTCTAAATTGAAGAGGAAACTTCATCTGTTGTCTTTTAAACTATTAACCGATCAATCAACAGCTAAAATCTAGCACATAAAAATCCTACTGAAGTAAGCTAAAGCTATGAGGAATTGTACCGATCTCAAAAAAGCCATGTTTAATGATTAAGGAAAAGTGATCGGAATACTGCGTACTTCATGGTAAAGCCTCGACACAACGTATCAATTCCATCAAAGGTATATTTTATGAAATAGGAACTTGGTGTGATAATCAGGCAGATACTGAGAAGGTAGTCATATCTATCTTTGATAATATTTTTAAGTCTTCCAATCGTGCCTCATTGGCTTGAGAGGAAGTACTTGAGACAATGAACACACAAGCGATGAAGGACATGAGTCGAACTCTCGAACAACCTTACACACAAGGGAAAGAGTTATCATATCTCTGAAATCTATGGGATCTCTCTAATCTAACAGTCTATATGGCATGTCAACTCTCTTTTATCAAAAAATATTGGGAGATTATTGGTGAAGACGTTAATTTCATTCTTAATTTTTTAAATAACTGAATCCTTTCTCCAAAGTCCAATTTCACATATGTAGTGTTAATTCCCAAATGTCATAATCTTTTGCAATATGGTTTGCAAGCTTGGAGCTAAGGTCATTGCTAATCGCTTGAAACCACTACTCAACTTTATTATTTCTCCTACTCAATTAGCATTTGTTCCT
Source organism: Jacaranda copaia (assembly GCA_014898725.1). Lineage (NCBI taxonomy): Eukaryota > Viridiplantae > Streptophyta > Magnoliopsida > Lamiales > Bignoniaceae > Jacaranda > Jacaranda copaia. Next base: position 1,580,168 of record JACGDI010005800.1, read on the forward strand.
AACTGTCTCATTACAGATAATGTCCTGATTGCTTTTGAAATAAATCATTTTATTAACATTAGGAGAGCAAGTTCTAATGATTAAATGGCATTGAAGATTGACATGAGTAAAGCTTATCTGTGTAGAATGTCCTTTTCTACATTAGTGTGATGGTTAAATCAAGCTTTGCTCCATGTTTTATTGAATTAATAATGTTGTGTGTGACTTCAATCTCTTATTATTTTTTGCTTAATGGTAAAAAATTTAGATATCTATCTCTTACAAGAGGACTTCAACAAGGGAATCCTATATCACCCTACTTTTTCCTTTTATGTGCAGAGGGACTTATTTCTTTGATTATAAGGGCAAAGGCATGTCGTAACATTCTTGGAGTTGTAAATTCTAGGAGAGCACCTTGGATTTCCCATCTATTTTTCACAGATGGTACTCTTTTCTTCTGCAAAGCTGTTATACAAAATTTCTAGTGCATTAATTCATTACTTCAACTTTATGCCACTGCTTCCAAACAACTTGTGAATTTGGAGAAATCATCTTGTGTTCTAAGTTCTAATGTGAGGTAAAGAGGTATTGATAAAATTCATCCAAGTCATTCCTATTTACACCATGAACTGTTTTCTTTTACCTTTGTCTCCTATCAAGAATATAGAGCATATGGTGAAGAGATTGTGGTAGGATAACTCGTCCAACAGGAATATTTCATGGCTAAACTAGAATATTATCACTCAATTAGAGAAAAATGGGAGTCCTTTCAAGGATTTAAAACATTTTCAACTTGGCTCCTCTAGCAAAGTAGAGTTGGTGAATTCTTCTCAACTAGATTCTTAACCAAAGTTGGTGATAATTTCCACATTGTGACATTCTTAATGCAAGAAAGATCTATCATTCTTCAGTTACTTGGAACAACATTATTCTAGCCCAAACCTAGCTGTTGATAGGCATGAGATGGCGTATTGGTACAGGTAACTGAGTTAATGAATGGAAGGATAACTGGCTGCCTTCAGAATGTCTTTTTAAGATCATCTCAACCCTGTCTCCTCATTTGGAGAATTTGAAAGTTTCTGAATTGATTCACCCAAATAGAAGTGATGGTTGGAATGTGGAAAAAATTTGGCCAATTTTCTAGCCAATAGACATGAACTGTATCTGGTCAATTCTTCTTGGCAACACTCCCTCTCTAGGTCGCCTCTTCTGGCATTATTCTAACAATAGATTCTTTACAGTCCATAGTTATTATCATCTAAGTAAAGAACTTTATGTTATGAACTCAGGGACCTCTATGTCTTCTTCTAGTCCTCGTACTAAATCCCTATGGAAGATCATCTGCAAAATGAAAGTTCCAACTAAGATACAATTTTTCATATGGAGAACATGCTAGAATATTCTCCCTACATGTTCAACCCTTGTCAGATGCCATATCAATTCTAGCACCATCTGCCCAATCTATAACTCGCTTGAAGAGACAACCCTACATGCTTTATGTGATTGCATGTTAGCTTCAGAAATATAGGTACAAGCAAATTGCATCAATATGTGTGGCTATATTAGGGAGAGAGTTCTATAACTTAGGTGCCCAGTTTACAACAAGAGTTGAATAGGAATGTTTTTAACCTCTTCAGTATTTTGTGATGGGGCCTTTAGACAAATAGAAATCAGATGGTCTTCTGCTGAGAGTTCTATAACTTAGGAGCCCACTTTATGACAAGAGTTGGATGGGAACATTTTTGTAGTAAAGTTGGTGATGAATGAAGCAGGGAAAACGTGGGAAGGAAAAAAAAGTCAAGGGAGAACATGACACTTCAAAGGAAAAGGTGTTTCTGTTATAGCAGGAAATGATGTCGTTTAAGCAGGTCAGTAGCTCAAGAAAATTGGTGAAAAAACAACATCGCCACCACTTAATGAAACAGCAACGTTTGGCAAGATTAATGCTAGAGGATTCATCTAATTTTAGGTCAGTAGAGTGAGTTAACGCTTAATGATAGATTAGTTATTAGATAATAGAAATTAGTTGAGGTGTTTGTCCTTTTCTTTCTGCAAGTTTAAGAATCCCGTTCAACAAAGGATGTAGGAATCAAGTTGTAACAAAATGTCTAAGTTTGTTTCTCTGCAATTTCTAATTCATCTTCACCTTTCCTTTTTCTGTGCATAACAATTCTTCTCTCTTACCTTCAATTTTCTCCTGATTCTTTTTTTCTTCATACACTGCACTCCATCATCACTTTCTTCACTAGACTTTAGCTTTGGTTCTTAAAAAATTAGGTATTATGATTTTGGTATCAGAGCAACGATCCTAAAATTAGGCAATTCTAATGACAAGACCAAACTGGATAGATTTGATGGAGCAGAAGATTGCAGAGCTAAAGGAAAACCAAACAGAGTTAGCTAGAAGCAATGAGGAAGTCAAGCTTAAGTTTGGAAGTGGTGGTTCAAAGGTTTGAGGAATCTGATGATAGAAAGTTGGGAGATTTTCTTCATGCTTTAAATCTGAACAAAGGCAAGGAACAGGCCAATGGCATGTCTTCTTCCTCACCCCCTTCCCAACCACCCAGGCTTAGAACTGATGGTATCCTTCCAATACCCCATAACCTGAAACTAAGAGATTTCAGTAACCTTAAAAATGCCAAGTGTGAGTTTCCTAGATTCTCTGGAGATAATTCCAGAAGGTGGATAAGGAAATGCCAGAAATATTTTTTGTTTAACTAAATGAGTGATTATGAAAAGATCTTGCTAGCTGCCTTGCATACGGATGGTCTAGCTGATAGTTGGTACCTAGATTATATTGAAGGAAAAGAAGGTATAAACTGGGATTGCTTCACTGATTTGGTCCAGCAAAGGTTATCTTCTTAAAGTGAAGACAACCTCATTAACCAATTTCTACAAACTTAATTAGGATAAATCAGTCCATGATTATATTGTTAAGTTTGAAGAACTAAAAGCTTTCATGTTAGCTATGAATAGGCACCTAACTGAGGAGTATTTTATTAAGAGTTAAATAGGAGGACTCAAGGAAGAGATTAGTCACATGGTTGAAATGTTAAACCCCTCTACCTTTCCACAGGCCATTGTTTTTAGCTAAAACATGGGAGAGTTTACTGGAAGCCTTACACAAGGGGCCGAGATTTTAAAAACCTAGCCTAATACCTATCTTAAGAGTGGAAAAACTAGCAAGTCAAAAAATCCTCCTAAAGGTTAGTCCAATTTCAAAGAGTTACACCCCCCCCCTCTCAAAAAACTCTCTAAAGAAAAAATAGAGTCTAGAAGGAAGAAGGGACTTTGTTTTAATTGTGAAGAAGTCTACCACACAGGTTATAGGTGTAAATGGTTGTTTGTAATCATAGGGAAGGAGGAACCAATAGAGGGTGATAAGGATGATAGTAGTGAAAAAGATGAGCTACACATTTCTTTTGGAGCCTTAGTTGGCCATATTCCCCCTAGTATCCTTAAGATAGTTGGTAAAGTAGGAAATAACCCTACGACCATCCTACTTGATACTGGTAGCGCCCATAGATTCCTTAACCTAGAAACAGCTAGGGCATTAGGTCATACATTAGAGCAAACTCATCCCCTAATTATCACAGTAGCTGATGGGAGAAAAACTGAGTGTGATTTGAAGTGCAGTAATTTTAGTTGGGAAATAGGAGGGTGCAAGTTTACAGCCACAGTTAGGGTCCTTGGTTTAGGAGGGTGTGATCTTGTGATGGGAAATGATATTATTAGAAAGTTTGGACCCATTCTCTTTGATCATGAATAGCATAAGGTCACTTTCAAGCATGGGAAGAAAAAAGTAACCTTATATGGGATTAAGTTAGAGGTGTCACTTAAGATGATATCAAGGAAAAAGCTACAGAAATTGATTAGGAAGAAAAAAAAATCCCCAACAGGTTGTCTTTTTATGATAAGTCTAATGAAAGAACCACAGAACTTCAAAACCCTCCCAAAACTTAAATTGATCCTCACTAGACATTCAACTATGTTTGAGGAACCCAAAACCCTTCATCCTTTCAAAAATATCAACCACAATATCACCCTAAAACCTGGAACTAAACCTTTTAAACTCCATCCCTACAGGTACCCATTTCTCCAAAGGGCAGAAATAGAGAAGCTTGTGAAGGAAATGTTAGAAATGGGGGTCATCCAACCTAGCACTAGCCTTTACTCTTCCCTAATTCTTTTAGTTAGGAAAAAGACATGGCATTTCTATGTTGATCATAGGAAACTAAACTCATTAACTATTAAGGATAGCTATCCCATCCCTTTGATATATGACCTTTTAGATGAGTTGTATAGAGCTATCATTTTTTCTAAGATAGATTTAAGGGTTGGTTACCACCAAGTGAGAGTCAACCCTTCAAACATCCCTAAAACAATCTTTGCTACAACTTCTGGCCTCTATGAATTTAGAGTCATGCTTTTTGGATTAACAAATGCCCCAGCCACTTTCCAAGCCATTATGAACCACACTTTTAGTGAGTATTTGAGAGACTCTGTGTTGGTCATTTTTGATGACATCTTGATCTATAGCAAATCCTTAGAAGACCACCAAAGACAACTTGAACTAGTTCTTCGTAGGTTGAGAGACCATAAGCTCTATGCTAAGGCATCTAAGTGTGTTTTTGGCAAGACAAAGTGGAATATCTAGGTCATATCATCAGCAAGAAAGGTGTAGAACCTGATCCTGGAAAGATCCAAGCCATAAGGGAATGGCCTAGACCAAAGTCAGTTAAAGCCTTTAGAGGTTTCCTAAGCTGAACCGAATATTATAGAAAGTTTGTTAGGAATTATGGTGTGATAGCTAAACCGCTAACCCAACTCACAAAAAGGGCTAATTCCATTAGGATGGCACGTCTGAACTTACTTTCAATACCCTAAAGAATGCCACAACCACTGCTCATATTCTTCAATTGCCATATTTTGTAAAACAGTTTGTCTTGGAGACTGGTGCTAGCTATTATGGATTTGGGGTTGTTTTGACTCAAGGGAAGAATCCTATAGCTTTTTTCAGCAAGGCTTTAGGACCTAAAGCTCTAGGGCTATCAGTTTATGAGAAAGAGTTAATGGCTATAATACAAGTGGTTGACAAGTGGAAAGCGTACCTTATACATGCTAACTTCACCATCAAAACTAATCAGTGCAATTTGAAATATCTTTTGGAACAAAAAATCTCTACACCTTTGCAACATAAGTACCTTACTAAGCTCCTAGGTTACAGCCATTCCATAGAATACAAGAAAAGGAAAGAGAACAAAGTTGTTGATGCTATTTCAAAGATGAATGAAAAGTCACATTCTCACAGTGTTCAAACCAATGTAGATTTCTGAGCTTCTGGCTAGCTATAAAGGGGACACTAAGGCTCAAGAGGTTATCATTGAAAACATTTTGTCCCCCTAAAACATGTCAGTTTACTCAATACAAGGTGATTTGATCAAATTTAAAAGGAAACTATACATAGGTCTGGATCTAATCTAAAAGAAAAGGTTGTGCAAACAATGCATGCATCCAACATAGGGGGTCATTTAGGGGTTCAAGGGACCCTACAAAGGATCAAAAGCATCTATTGTTGGCCAAGTATGCAAGAGCTAGTTCAACAAATCGTAAGTGCTTGTGAGGTACATCAACAGTGCAAACATTAAACAGGCAAACCACAAGGATTCCTACAGCCACTACCCATTCCAGAACAAGCATAGAAGCACATTACCATGGATTTTATAGAACAACTGCCAAAGTCTAATAGGAAGACAATGATATGGGTTATAGTTGTAGATACACTAAATATACACACTTCATTACTTTGTCTCACCCTTTTTCAACTTTACACCTTGCACACATTTTCTTGGATTCTATATATAAACTTCATGGCTTACCTCTTAGTGTTGTTTCAGATAGGGGTGCGATTTTTACAAGTCAATTCTGGGGGGAGTTCCTTAAAACCATTGGAGTTCAGCAATTACTTAGCACAACTTAGCATCCTCAGACAGATAGCCAAAGTGAGAGAGTTAACCAATGTCTAGAGAGCTATTTAAGATGCATGTGCAGTAGCTCTCCTAAGCAGTAGACTTAATGGTTGTCCATGGCGGAGTATTGGTACAACATAAACTTTCACACAACCATTTCAATAACTCCGTTTGAAGCTTTATATGGATATAAGCCCAACTACTAGCCAGTCTAAATTTTGGGGGAAACTGTGGTGCATGGAGTTGATCATATTATCTTGGATAGGAGTGAGATTCACAAACATCTCAGGCTTCAACTGGAGAAGGCTTAGAACCGAATGAAGCAACACGCAGACCGCCACAGGACTGAAAGAATTTTCCAGACTGGGGACTTGGTTTATCTGAAGCTGAAACCATATAGACAACATACGATTAGAAAAAGCCAACTTTGGAAGATTAGTCCCTGCTATGCAGGTCCTTTTCCCATTACAGAACACGTCATAGAGGTCGCCTACAAACTACAGCTACCATAAAGAGCCCGAATTCACCCTATATTTCATGTCCCGATGCTCAAAAAACAAATAGGAGGCACTGACAGAGTGACACCAACATTGCCCAATTTTGATGAAGATGGCAAAGTGGTTCTCCAATCTGTCGCCATCCTTGCCAGAAGACTGATTAAAAGAAAGAATAAGCCTGAAATTCAAGCTTTGATCCATTGGTCGCATCTGCCAGAATCAGAAGTGACTTGGGAGGACTACTATGTGGTAACGAAGCAATTGCCAGAACTGGCTGACTTGAGGGCAAATCTTTTGGAAGAGGAGAGTGATGTAGTAAAGTTGGTGATAAATGAAGCACGGAAAAATGTGGGAAGCAAAAAAAGTTAGGGGAGAAAATGCCACTTCAAAGGAAAAGTCGTTTCTGTTGTGGCAGGAAACGATGCCGTTTAAGCAAGTGACTGGCTCAAGAAAATTGGTGAAAAAATGACGTCGCCACCACTTAATGAAACAACGTTGTTTGGCAAGATTAGAGCTAGGTATTCATCTAATTTTGGGTCAGCAGAGTGAGTTAACACTTAATGATAGATTAGTTATTAGATAATAGAAATTAGTCGAGGTGTTTGTCTTTTTCTTTCTGCAAGTTTAAGAATCCCGTTTAGCAAGGGATTTGGGAATCAAGTTGTAACAAAATGTCTAAGTTTGTTTCTTTGCAATTTCTAATTCATCTTCACCTTTCATTTTTCTGTGCACGACAATTCTTCTCTCTTACTTTCAATTTTCTCCTAATTCTTTTTTTTCTTCACACACTACACTCCGTCATCACTTTCTTCATTGAACTTTGGCTTTGGTTCTTAAAAATCTAGGTATTGTGATTACAATTTTCGACCCCTTCGGTATTTTGTGTTGGGGGCTTTGGACAAATAGAAACCGGATGGTCTTCTGCTCAAGTGGTAAAATGGCTACGGATATAGTTTCCTTTTGCAAATCTTGATGAAATTTCATAATTCACATATTTCTATTCATTCCCCAGTTAGTCAACATTGCCTACACAGCTAGAGTCCTCCGAAGCCAGGTGTAGTGTCACCATGGTTGCCAAAGACTGCACACGATCCTATCTTTGGTGCGCTAAAAATTCTTTGCAAGGGCTTCCCACTCCATCAGAGGTTGAAGCAAAGGCAGCATTACTGGCCAATATTATCTCAATTGAAAAAGTTTGGAGTATAGTTGTGTTTGAAGGGAATAATATAAACATTATCAATGCTTTAGATAGCAGGATGGAAGATTTATCAACTGGTGCTATTATTCCGGAATGTTGAGCCGTGGCCAGCTCCTTGCGTCAAAGCTAATTTCTTCTTTGTGTGCCGTTCATCAAATCGTTTGGCTCATCATGTCTTCCTCCCTCAATTGCACTCGATGTCACTTGATGACTCTTTGCTCTATTATCTATAGTATCTTTGCTTTTGCGGCTCGAAAACAAAAATGGGCCAGCACAGCTGATATGACTCATTCTACTTTTTCCCTCTATTTTGCTTTGTAATTGTTCTAAAACTTTGAAACACATCAAAATACAGCAAGAACTCACACATCCAGAACCTAAATTGTTGACATTTATGTGTATTAAATTCATTATTTTATAATATTATATAGTCCACTGATTTACGTCAATCATTTATGTGCAAATTAATGTATTTTTTCATGATCAAGAATTTATAGGAATGTGGTTTTGATTTATCAATCGAACATATTTCTCAAACTTGAATAAATAACCCTATATTTATTGTTAAGTCATTGATGAAAAGGACCTCAACATTTGTAGGGACGGATGTGAAGTTTGAGTTTTAGCAGGTTTGGGTTTATTGGGTTGGTACCTGAAATTATTTATTAAATAAAAAAAATTAAATTAACATTTTGCCAGGAAACCATTCGTCTTAAGATGCAAAAGAAATCCTATCTGGAAAAATCAACATTTACATACCCTACCATTTCATCAATATAAATAACAATATAACCATGGATACCCTATCATATCATTCTACAAAAACTATCAACACCTCACCACACACATCACAATTCAGCATTTCCTTTCAAGCCTCTGTTAACTTTAAACGAGGTATGATATTCATTGCCTGCAGCTCCTGAGGAAAAACCACACAGATAATTTGCACTGTAACTCCCATGACATATCAACAATCAAAACTTTCCTTTAATCGAGAAAACATGATCCATCACAAGACATTAGATGACAATTATGAATTTTCTCTCTCTTCTACAAATTTAATTGAAAGCAAATCTAACAGCAATATCCCCTCCTCTCCCCTCCCTTCCATGCCTTTTCACCAGAATCGGTTGTCATTATTTTTTAAGCTCCAGCTCTAGTGGGCTTGGCAGCTAACAGCTTATTTAAGTTTTGTTTTTTTCTTGTTTATCAAAACCAAGCTCAACATATACTAGTATGCGCCAATCTATCAAAGGCCAATTTTAGCTGCTCAGGAAGCTAAGAATATATTATAGAAAAAAATGTGCTACACAAGCTCAGCCTGTGTTTTCGGCTTTGTTGGAATTCCTTTCAAGTTGGCATTCAAACAACTCATTCAGACTCCCAGAAGGGGTTCCTCACCCCACATCAAAAAATTGTCATATACTTAAAGCCAAAGAACCAAAATTTAGATGAACCAATGTATTATTCAATTTACAGTTAGAGCACACAACATTACAGAAAATAGAACAAGTATTACAGAAATTAAGAGCATCAAGGGAATCACTTGAGCAAATAACAATTAGCATTACCTGGATTAAGAGCTTGCATGCATAGGGCAATTTCATGGTAGATATATTCTCCCCATTCTTACATGTAGAACAGATGCCCGTTTTTAGCTTAAAGTTGTAATACCCCAAGAGACCACACTTCTGGCAGACCTGCAAGCATCATGGTTACTTTGTGGAACAGCATCAAATCATAACTTTCCGACAAACTAAGAAATGCAAATATTGCATTGTCAATAAGAAAGCTCATCTTTAACAAGCAAAATGTCAGTAGGAGATATGACTTTTTTATCTACAAAAAATGGGCACTTTTAGAAGCTCCAACGCAGTTTGTGAGCCATGGGTAAAGACCTGAACATATAGGGCAGCTGCCAGACCCATGATCACCAGTAACATCAGGAAACACTCAGCTGCCATGTCACAGAGGCTTCAATCATGCTTCGCCAAATAAAACATGCATAATGTTGTAGATGTGAAATTGTGTCTCTTGTCCATGTAATTAGATAATCTATAGCCTCTCAGTCCCAGTTCTCTTAATAATTCCAGAACTTGTGCTCACACACAGCAGGGTGGTCACTACAGGTGAAGTAATCAAAATACACATGTTTAGTCCTATAATTTGGCTAGTTGATCCACCCGTCTCCACATTTTTGGCATTGTGTTAGCAGGTCCAATACCACACCATAAACAAATGAAGCCCTTTTGGATACCCATGCAAGCAGCCAGTAAAATTATTTTTGATGCTTTATTTCCCACAGCTATTATTGTAAAAAAACCTAGTTTCCACAATCCTATTAACACACAATATGAATAAATTCAAAATTATATACTGCATTCATGGTTCTTCACAGTTACACGATGAACTGAGCTGCAGTGCAGTGCAGTGCGTAAATTGTTTTTTCCCTCAGCTGCTGACAAACACAATAGCAAAACACTCATACGTAGTCTCCCAATAATTTCATATTTCCTATGAATAAATTACCAGGGAGGATACTGGGCAAAGGACAAAACAAAGTGTCCTCTTTCCAGTCACTCTCACTTGCTCTTAAATACTCAATAATGAAGAATTAAGTATGTGGAACATGCAGCAGCTTCAATAAGTCAAAAGGACGGAAAGAAGGTTGGTGCATTACATGTTTGACAGGATGACCAGTTAACATACTTTCCAATTCCTAGCAATTTCATATACAATCCAAACAACGTAGTAGAAAAGCTTTAAGAGTTTTATGGCTGTTCTGGTGCAGTTTCTATTTCTTTTTCTACGGATCATCTTATCAAGCAATCAGGATCTATTACCGTAAAACACATACTTCAAGATAAAAGCTCTGAAACAAGTATTCATAAAATGTTCTCTCTGCTTAGAAATATGGATCTCAGTAAATTTACTATATAGTTATCCTAACTAGAAGAAATTTACCAAGAAAATTGAGCATTTGATAGACTTGATCAAACAAACAATGGGTGGCCTATTACATCTGGAAGTATAAATATTGAAAAGCAAGAAAAATTGAAACTTAACTTTATATTCTCAACCTATACCTAGATGTCCATGGAGATATTGACTATCCCTCAATTGCTGCTTCTCTTTATCCTGTGTGTTGACCACATGCAGACTTGTATCTTCTGAACAGATTTTTTTCAGTTAACAATCCGGAAAATATAATAATAGACTAATTCTTGCTTGACTCTACATAGACTGTCAATCAAACGAATATCATTATTCCATGAAAACAGATGAACTAAATCAGCTATTAAGTTGTTCTACAGTCTCAGGAAAAAGGTACAAAAGGATATTATGTTTCATGGAGTCTTGCAAATAGCAATGTAGAAATCTCAATTGGCCAACGGCCAATTATGCATGAGTCTTAACCAATGAAGATAAGATTGAATAAAATATTCTTTCTAAACAGCCTCAGTGGCCTGACACCATTTATAGGAGCTTTGAGTAAGAAATTGACAATGGCAAATGCCCATAATCACATGGAGCTTACCTGAACCTCAAATGGATCACTAGAAATCATCAAGCGCTCATATATCAACATACTGGCTCCATATGCAATTAAGCAATCACGTTCCATTTCTCCCACCCGCAGGCCTGTTCAATTTTAACATTCAGATAATAGCATTCCTCAGAAATAAATGAAGTAAAAGTTATTTATCTGATTTCCAAACCTCCATTTCTACTCCTCCCTTCTGTAGGTTGTCTAGTAATCATAACTCGGGGTCCACTACCTCGAGCGTGCATTTTATCTAAGACCTAATATTCAGAGAGAAGTAGAACTGTCATAACTAAAAATGCGAAAAGCAAAACTTCAACTAGGTCCAAATAGAACTCAAATAAAATTGCAAGTTTGAAGAAATCCACATTTTTTTAATCATTAGAAGCTATCCAGTTTGTGTGAATCCCTATGAAGTTCCATTAGCAATTAATCTGGTAAATTTACACTATTTATCACAACTAATTTAATTGGAGAAAAAAAATCCATAAAAGAAAAGTAACCTAGAAAACCTTGTCTCCCTGCAAATATGTATCCTAATATTTTCAGTCCCCTAGACCTTTGACTATCATTATTCCCACAATGCCATCAAATCTTGCTCTCTTCCCTTTTCTGGAACAGATCAAAAATTCTCCTGCTAATTTGCATTCTTCAAACTAATGATCGTAATTCATTTTGTATACCTAAACGCTCGCTAAATGACGCAGCACAAGTTCAGTAACGAAGATATAACATGAGTTAGTAAACATGCCAGAAGTATAAAAAATAGCAGGACATGCAATTAAGGGTTGAAGTAGCACTCATTAGCTCACAGAAAAAGAAAAGTCATTGCTTACCATGTGTTTCAACTTCTGGTAATAAATAGGGCCCATGAAAATATATGCTTGCAGTGGCTCACCAGTGATGCCTGCATACAGATATAGGTTAGAAATTGAATATTTTCTACTAACAAACAAACACTAATCAAGCAAAAAATATAAAATATAGAATTGAATCAAACACAACCTCAAATCTAGAAGTACAATTATTTATGATGTTAATACTCAAATAATGTTCTGTTCTGATCTAACAATCTTATGAGACTAGAAGAGTATTTCAATTTGATCCTACAATTGCTAGGAGCATGCCCTAACAAATTCTCCTTGCTACAAGTCTCATATAATTTGTATTTTTTTTTCTTTTTTACCTCTGCTTTAGCATATTAAGCTGGAAACATAAATCTTATCAAAATCTAAGAGTATCAGATTCATCAATCCAGATTAATATTTTACTGGCTACTAAAGCAAAAAAGTAGTTCACCAGTGAGCCAGGCTGTAGAGATACAGTCCTAATGAGACAAGCATGTTTATGATGACCAAAATCAATTAAATAGGCATGCATAGTAAAGCAAGTATTCCAGTCCTCTCAATAAGTTACCAAAACGAAGTCAAAATATGATATATTTCTACAAACTAAACTTTGTTAGCTAATTATTTAATTAACTTCTGAAAGCAGAACAGAGAAACATAAGAAAAGACCTGAGTAGATAAAGTCTTTGCCGTTATAGCTAAAACCATGCTTCACAAGGGTTTCACTGAGACATTAGAAAAGGATGATAAAAGCTTGAGATATAAAATATGAAAACACAAGCCAGATGTCCAGGAACAGGGGAAAAGGAGGACGTCGAAGCGGCAGATTGCACCTTATAGCCTCAACTTTATCAGCATGACCACTGGGCTCCCCAAAGGCACTTCCATAGTGAAACCTACCACAAGAAACTCCAGCTTTGCCACCAAGAAGTTCTATCATCTTCCCGACTGTCATGCGGCTGAATATATATGACATATAGGAATGTGAATTATTATCACATGGATTGAGAGACTAGTTTTACATCAGAGAACAATCTACAATAATTTTCACAATTTATGCCTATAGCATCTAGCATCTCAGTGTCCATAAATAGCAGAATCTTCAAGGAAGTATCCAAAAAATCTAACAGTTGCATAAATCCGAGCAGAAAACACACCAACTCGACTCACCTAAGCAAGTGCAGCAATTTAATACAATTCAAGGTAAATTTTGTCCCCTTTAGCATCCAAACTAATTGATAAAGACATATTGATCAACATAGAGAGCAGTTAAGATTCTATGTACAATTAAGAACAAGAACGGCACCTGCCTGTAATTAGTGATACTAAGTTCTGAAAAAAGGACTTCTAAATTTAAGCCTAAAATTGAAAAGAAAAAAATTGAATCATAGTTAGGCATGAAAGCTATAAACAAAATTATAAGAAGCCTACATCATAAGATTTAGGAGTATGAAAATTAAACAAAAAACAAAGCTGTGAAATCCTCCAGAAGAAAACAAATTCTGAAATCAGATTTCCAAAATAATTTATATCACCGGTACTGCCAACTAATCCGAGAGTCAATCAATATACAGGCATGTTAGATTCCACAACATCTTAAAGAGCAGCATCAGAAAATGCTACTGGCCTCTCAACATTATTATGGTAGCATTCCCATGTAAAAAGGAAAAATACAACTGCATCCTAAAGCTTTAATTAGTTTTTCTTTTGAAAGAAAATTCCCTTGAAGGAAAATTGCAGCCTTAAAATATTTGCTTATGCCTAGGAAATCTAGTTAATCCAAGAAACTCTTTCCATGAAGTTATTCTATGTGCCATGAAACAAGCACACAACCAATTATGTGCATCTCAAACATTAGAAAGGCTTATTATTTAGGTCAGATATTTGTTCTCTAAGATAAAATTATCTGTCCACCTACACATAGCCCCAATTATATCTCTCAGATACACAGCCCATAACTGTCCATTCATGGTTGGCTTAGTCTTTTACCAAGTTACTGGAACAGTATAAAAATCGAATACTACACAACTGCCACATCCCCTGGATCCATTCCCCCCACCCCCTGACACACACAACAACAAGAAGGAAAAGAATAAAGGGAAACAGAAATCTCTACTGTAGAAACTGTGGCTTCTATTTGACAATCACGGCATGTATGTGTCATTCAAGATCAAGTTGATTACAAGATTTGAAATGTCATTTAGATAGAATTAATTACCTAGGAAATCCATGAGGATTCATTATTAGATCAGGACATATTCCACGTTCAGAAAAGGGGAAATCTTCCTGTTGAACAATGGTTCCACACACTCCTTTTTGCCCATGACGGCTACTAAATTTGTCACCAAGCTAGGTGGAAAAAATTTCTGTTCAGTGGAAGATCTCGAAAGAAACTTCAAATCAGGAAATTGTCAGTCTCAAGTCCAATCAGTTCAATACCTCCGGCCTACGAGTATGACGAATCATGAATTTAATGCATAAGTTGTTATTCTTGTCAGAGCAGAGTGCCACTCTATCCACGACAGGTGTCTCCCCTTCAGGACCTTTGTATGTCTGTCTACTTGGCTTATATGCACTGAATGTACCAACATGCACAGTAAGCTGATTAGTTGTTACTAAAGAAAGTTGAGCATTCACTCTGAAAGCAAACAAGCAACCTGTCCGGCAGGCCCATTGGGGATGTCACTGGCCCCCTAGTGACTATGGGGGACTCCTTGTTGATATAGACATCATGGGGTCGAATAATTTCTCCAGGAGCTGCTAGTCCATCATCATCCAAAATCTGCATATAGGAGAATATTCATATGGCAGATACCTGATACTGACTCCACAATCACTTGAGGAAAGTATATCATATAACAACAATCAATGCAAGACTTTACGGCAGACTTGTCATTTGAACTGAAGTACAGAAGATGTCAAACTTCTACTGGCAACCAAAGTTAATGGTTAAAACTGTAATCCATTTGATACTTGACTGAAAAGCAAATTACACAACATTGATTTTTTTAGTTTGAGGACTGCTTATTGTAGATCATGAAAAATCTTTAGGATCAAGCTCAATTACCTCCTTATATCAAACATGTGTTTGTCCTCCCAAATAATCCACAGTTCCAAAAGAATGCCAATAAACTACAGACCATACACTCTTCCAAAAACATTCCTGTTGTCCAATTCAGTTTCTTATACATACAAATATATTTTGATTCTGAATAAGCATCAATTGACATTATACCTGCATCCTTTCAGCTTCATATCCTCCTCTTTGTGGTCTGATAATACGATCAGATGTACCATTTTCATACTTCTGGCTAACTGCTGTCATTCTGTTCATGGGAAAACAGTTAATTGCAGCAGCTATCATAGATTGCCTACTAAAGAAAACACAGGAAAGAATTTCCAAAGCAAATTAAACTGAGAATTTGTATTAGCCATAATAGGCAAATAGGCATGTACTTCTTCATCACAATGCAACGACCAAAACCACGATCCAAGGATGATTTATTCATTACGATTGCATCCTCTATGTCATATCCACTATAACTCATTACTGCAACAGTTGCATTCTGTCCAGCTCCCATTTTATCATAGCGGACCTGCAAGAAACATCATTAAGCTGTGTGCTTGTAGTTCGAATATTACAAGGGGAATATGATCCACTAACCAGCTCAATTGTTCGTGTTGTTAGCAATGGTCGTTGTGGATAGACTAAGAGGTAAATTAAAGTGTCCATTCTACATAACTGCAAAGACAAAAACAATTTTTATGAGAAAGACTGAAAAACTTAAAAAACAGAAAGAAAGAAAGAAGAAAAAGGCTGCAATGTTAGAAGTACAGAATAAACTCACGAAATAATTATTTACAGAATAAATACGGTAACTCCAGCACACATATGGAGGATAAAACTGAGATATCCAGAAAATGTAAATTACAGAGGCTACCTATCATGGTAAAGATTAAACATTTTAACTGGTCAAGAAACAGATAATTAATGAAAATATACATGTCTATAAAAGTAAAACTTCACTAGAAAGATTATATTACAATATTAGATGACAAGATCCTTAAGCACAATAAAGATTAGAAGATTGAATCCTAAAGTTTCCAACATCTCTCTGTTGACTGAAAATCATATGCAGACTGCCTTCATCTTCTTGCAGAATAGCACAAAAATATTTGAAATATTAGACTTTACAAAGACCTAAACAATGTCAATCACAGGCCCATGATGGAAGTGTCATGTGGGAAAAGGAGAAAGCAAGTGTTACTACTTCATGAGCACATAATGCAAGAACTGGCACTGATGCATGCCTAGCAAATCATTGGCAAAGATAACACAAGTATCATTACTTTAAAACAGACCTGATTACGACATTAAAGACTGGAAAAGGAAAAGAATGATCACAAAATACAAGAAAAAAGACGAAAAAAAAACCACAAATATAAACCTTTCCTTCTCTTCTATGCATAGGGAAAATAGGGCCACAAAGAAACAGCAACCAATAGACCAACATAATTGCAAGCAAGGGGATGGAGTTTGGAACTCTATATGTCTTGTAAGTGTAGGATGCAATACTCAACCATATCCAGTTTGAAAGTTTTACTGTGTGAAATGAAATTACCCTTTGCTTAAAATATACAGGAAATATTGCCTTCATGAACATCAAGAGATTTGGACAACCGTGCAATGCAGGATAACCTACTGCCTAGCAACATTTAAGTGATAAGAGAATAGAAATCTGTTTATGAGAAAACAAGCTGAAGAAACCAAACAACCGTTTAATAATAATTCTTAATCTTATTGATTTATTAGCCCATTTCTACTTGCTGCTTGCATGGTGGACCTAGAGGCTTATCTTGCTTTGAACTAGCCCTTCAGTCCACACAAAAAATGGCTTCAAAGCAGAAGCCAGCAAGAAGCATAATGATATGATTTTTATGTGGGCCAAAGAATTAACGAATGTGATAT
>JACGDI010005800.1:1597187-1616280 GCA_014898725.1 Jacaranda copaia
CCCCCCCCCCCCTCAACATAGAGGGACAAAGTCCTCCATACCTAGAGTAAAGTCACCGCTTTAACATATAGAAGCCATCTCCAGAGTCCCAATGTGGCCATGCCATGATGAAGTTTGTGTAGTTCAGCAGAAGTTCAGAATCCCAGAATGATTGGAGTCACATATCAAATAGATATAGGGAGTTGGAATGTCGGAATAAGCAACCAAAATAAAGGGCCTAAGTGAAGATTGATATTCATGGTGAGCTTATGGATTAATTTAGCCTGGATCCAATATTGACTAGGTTCCTCAACAGTCTTTTGGTATGGGGATTTACAAACTTTAGCATCAGAAAATGGAAGCACAGGTGAGTTTCCTTGGGATCACTGCCAATAAGAGCAGTACAATGAGCCCTAGCTACAATAAATTGATAATATTCTGTGATTCAAAATCTCCAGGAATCAATTTCATCCACTTGCCAAGTAACTTTTCATCTTTGTATGTTATGTATGATTTTTAAGAGATTGAAGCCCTCGCTCTAACCCTGCTTTCCTGCAGCAGCTAGATTCCTGGTTTCACAAGCAGAACTTTTCACCTAAGTGTGTTATTTAATTGTCAAACAAGCACCTACCAGTTGAGCATGAGAGGTTCCAACATGAAAGCCAAGTAAGCAGTGTATCAATGAAACTCATCACATTATCTGTCATTCAAGTCACGATATCATCACACCTAAGAAAGCCATCAATTGAACTCTATGTCACAAACCAATTCAAACATTTGGTCAGGAAAGTTATATCCATAAACAGCAGAGCTTCATATAATTACACAAGTTCATGTTAAACAAATGCACGAGCAACAATGCGTGAGACTTGGTAGATCTTAATTCACAAAATCCTTGTTGAACATAGAATATATGGACTCTAAGATTATCAAATAACTTGCCTGATTATAAGCAATGTTTCCCATAGCTTGCTTTCCCATAGCACACTTCAAATGGGAACAATAATAAACACCATTAGTAAGACATCTAATTGGAGGCCATCCAAACTCAACATCCTTTGAAGAAGAAAATATAGCAATACCTGATATGTATTTCTTGGTGACTGGTTATGATGAGGATAAGGTATCAACCCAGCAATTACACCCAGTATGGTAAAAGGCTCTATTTCAATATGGGTTGTTCCTTCTTTAGCATTCTCTTCGTATAAAGCAATCTAACAATGATATCTGACGTGAGACAGGCTACAATTGACCCTTGAAATGCAAGAAAAATTTTAAATGCAAGGGAGAGATGCAAACCAAAGTATTGTTCTCCTCATTGACATCAAGGTATTCTATCAAGCCTTCTTTCAAGAAACTATCAAAGGTGCGGACTCCATCCTTCAATCAAATAAATGTTTACGCAGGATGATCATTGCTACAATGAGAAATATATTAAGCATGAGTAGCAATTACCCTCAACTCCTTCATATGGTGATCCTTAATTCTTGATACTCCTTTGTCAGCAATTACAAGTGGACGACAAACACGACCACCATCTGAAGCAATATAAACACAATGCTGCAAGAGAATTTTCCTTTTCAGATTCTGACCACAAATTATTATTGCAAAAATTTAAATAACATTGAGAAGCAGAACAAAATCAGAAGGTTAGAAAGGATCAACTCAATAGAAAGAAATCTTCTGCTGCACATTAAGATGAAAACACACGATAGCCCAGAAACAAACTTTATTAGGAAATATAATTTCAATGTTCATCAAATTTTGCAGTTAGACATGGCCACAGAAAAAGTGAAACAGAACAAAATGTCAGTCAAGAAGACCTCGAGGATTATAATTCATGATCAGAAAACTCTGTGCAATATCTCCATAAAACTGCTATATAAATAACTTCCAAAGACAGAAAGCACTGCTTGTGGCCATTTAAATTCATTTTCCAAAGTTGATAACGACAGCAGTTTCTTCACTTGTTTAAAATCATCCACAAAAAGTGTTAAATTATGATGAAAGTTTTGTGTCTGCACCAGGAAGGTGACTTGTCTTAAATGCCACAGGATAAACAAACACAAGGAATAAGAGCTCACCTGCTTTTCGTTGACGAAAATGCTTACAAACTCACCAATTTTACCTGCCCTTCGCAGTTTTCTCATAGCATTGGCAAACCTCTGAAAAAGAAAATGAAGAATAACAGCAAATGGAGAGAAAATTTAGGACACAATGCCCAAGCAGACATAATTAAAGAGTTTCTGTCTGTGGAGTCATACTTGTGGCCTCCTGTGCTTGCCAAGAATATATCCATTTAATATGATTAAATAGGAGTTTGGCATGTGAAGTTCTTCACCAGAGAGTAACTCCAAGTCTTCTACTCCAAGAGAATAGCACTGCCATAAAAACAATGCACAAGTCATGGAATATTGGCAAGCCAAAGAATAGTTTGCATCCCAAAGTGCTGCCAGTTCAATTATATCTTGGACAACAATAGACATATAGCAGCAAAGCTGAGCTCAATTTGCAGGAGCAAACACAAACAAATAAGATAGGCCAGCAATTTGGACTCATCTAATGCCGTTGTACCTCTTGTTATGAAATCATCCAATTGCTTCAATAAGGAAAATATAGGTATATAGAGATAGAGAGACAATATTGTATGATGTAGATATAATATGGAACTAGCAAAAGGAGCTTTCTTCTCAGGATGGCAAAGTTTAACTTGAAGAAGAAAGAAAGAAAGAATGGCAAAGTTTAACCTGAAGAAGAAAGAGGGAGAGAAAGAAAGAAAGAAGTGGAGTAAGAAGAAAGAAAGAAAAGAAAACAGAGACACACAAGTTTGATATTTTTACCCTTTTTAGGTCACTATGTTCTAATCCTAGCATGATCCATCCCCACTCCCCCGCATAACAAAACATTAGAGAGAGCAAAAAATTGCCAGCAAAATAGGAAAAGGGTGCATATATATATGATCCAGAACTAGCAACTGAACTTTTATACTGGGAAAACTAAGACATGAACATTGATTTGTATATTTGAGTCAGTCTAATTAACGTGACCGACAAGGAGGCAGGAACATACAATTACATCTTAATATGTCACTATCTAAAACAACACTCAAAAACACACAAATAATATTTACCAAATGTCTATCATATTTTTCATACATACTACACGATGGCAAAGTTTAACCTAAAAAATAAATCCAAGTTGTAATTTTCCCTTTTAAAGTTTACTGTATGATCTAATCCAAGCAAGATCCTTTTGCCACCCCCACAAGAGAAAGGATTAGAGAGGACTAAAGTTGGAACACTTTCCTGTGTCGGCAGGTTTTGCATTCATTTTAATAGCAGAAACTGATTCTCCTCCTTTAGTTTAGGATTAGTTTGTTATTCAATTCTTGATATTTAATTTGTTGTTTTCACTTTCCGTGTATCCAAGATTAGTTTGAGTTGTTATTCTGTTTCCTATTTTCTCTCTACTAGTTGTTATTGTTGTACAGCTTTTCATGTGCTTTAGTTGGGATACCTTGGCTATATAAATCCAGCAATATGATGAATAAAAATACTTCAGTTTTCATTCCTTCAAGTCTTATTCTCTTTACATTTAAGTAACTACTAACTTGCTTTTAGCAATAAACGTTCCAAAATACACGGAATCCATTATGCATTAATACAACATCGCAGACACATCAATAGGAAGTATGACTCAGAAATATGACATTTAGATTAAAAGTGAAACTAATTCAGCATACTTTGGTATCTGTGACCACATAATATGTTGGTTTTACAGTAGCCCCATGCTAGCTGACAAGCTCCAAAGATGTGTTAGCTAGGCTAAAATGATGTTAAACTCTATATCCCTCCGCCATGACTACTAAACTCAAAGTGCTAGCTCTCCACCAAGAAGCAATAGGCTGTAGGTAATACTATTTCCTAAGAATTATCTCATGCTTACAGTGCTAATGGATAGATTATTGGTCACTGTAGGGTTGCAACATCAAATATCTCACACTCCCACCAACAGAAAATTTAAATGAGACCTGAGAATATTGTAACTTATTCACAATTCATTACTCACAAAAAATATAATGGTTAAAAATCCTTATAAAATGTTGGAATCAAAACTGTTATAGAACAACAAAAATTTATAGAACAACAAAAATTTAAAAGTGCAGTGCAAATTAACATCACACTACTCAATAAACACGGAAAAAATATTATTCCACCACCAGAAGGCTGAATACTGCAAAAGGGCAATAATCTTAAGAAGAGAATAGTGTACCAGAGAAATGAGAGGTCCTTCATCTTCATCAGTTGTAACATGGGTCATTAGTGCTAGATTTTTCACCAATCCACAAGCTTCACCTTCTGGAGTATCACAGGGGCACAACATGCCCCACTGCAGATGAAACGGTTTTGTGAAATCAAACATTAATTGGATGAGCAGAACAAAGAATTGAATAATACATATTTATGGGGGCCTGGAGAATATATCAGCTCACCTGGCTGGGTTGCAAAGCTCTGGGGCCACTAACTTTTCTAGATTTTTCAAATTGTGGTGAGATCTTTGTCATGTGACCCAATGTTCCTATGTATGACAGTCTAGCTACAACCTGTAAGAAAGACACTTCAGTTCAATCTGATCTGCTCAACTAAGTAAAAATCTGAGAACAAAATGAATATCGAAGGGGAATGGCCGATAGGTGGGCAAGGTCTTAAACACCTGTGTCATGCCTGTCCGGTGCATCCTGAATCTTTTTACATCCCAATTTCCAGTAGATAGAGTTCTTTCTAGACCAACTGTAATGCTATCTTTCACTATAAACTGAAAGTACGGAAAATTGGATGTCAAAAAAACAAAAGAAAAAGAAAAAAGGACAAAGTTTTATTAAACAAATAAGTCGCACATAAACAATGTTGCAATAAACATGGGTACAAGTGAAAGATCATAGTGAAACTCAAGAGTAAGGAAATTACCTTATCACAAAGAAGCTGAAAAACAAACATGTGATGGGGATAACTTAATAAAGAAGATATTATAAAAACGGAAAAAAACATCAGCAAAGGAGTAAAAAGGAGGAGGAATAATCTACTTCAGTAAAGGTTTTCCGTAAGGAAACTTTTCTTGGGGGGATTGTCCTCTGGGGAAAAATTTAAGGACTTGTCTAACCAGCCAAAGGACAAAAGAGAAGAAAAGTAGTCTAAGAATGCTGAGTCTGATAAGCAGCAGAAAATGGAACTAAGGCATGAATGGCTTTTTTTTTTTTTTGTTTTTTTTTTTGGTGGGTGGGGGGGAGGTGTGGAGGCGTTGGCCGCACCTATGAGGTAGCCAATAACTCCAGCACAATATCAGGCAGACTAGAAGAATAAGAATGTAAGCAACAAGTCAACTCTGGCAACCACAATAAAATGGTGCAGTAAGCACATAAACCATCCTATTCCTATGGTTACATTGATTGCTTAACCTTAGACATTAGGACAAACCTGAGAAATGTCAAACCGACTAGAACGACTTGGCTTTGCCAAGATCGTATCTATTGTTTTACGGGCTTCATCATTCATTGTCTTGAACAAGTCCTACAATAGAGAGTCCAGATAGCGATTATCCCAGTTTAGTAATGATTAATGGGCTATTGAAAAACAAGAGTAGAAAACAGCAAAACTACCTCGAAAAGTAATGATAGCAATTGGCCAGATAGCTCCAATCTTTTGTTCCCCACATAATCCTAGAACAATAAAAATAAATTAAAAATCTAATAAATGGTAAACAACAAGTATAATGTATTAATTGAATATCCTAGTTAGATGGTATGCTTTGAAAAGCAGCTAGCATTGCTGGAAAAGTCTCTAAATAGTATGCGCATAGAGCAACATAGATTGTTTGTAATTGGCACTAAACTGAGCAAACCATACAGTGAATAAAGGAAACAAAAATAGTAACCATGGCCAAAATGTGAATCAAATATCAAAGCATCACTTGGAATGTCGGACAAGTACACATCTACTTAACCAATACGGAATCCAACACACCCTGCGCAAGCCCAAAAATGAACATTGGGAGCGAGGAATTACATGAAATTGGTGGTTCAACGACACTGGATAACCCAACACCAAAAATGAATGACTCTAATATCATATCAAAGAATGGACCTTGAACCTATCTCACCCGAAAAGCAAGCATAAGAGGTAAGCATTGTCCAATATCATATAAAAAGACCACTACACATATACTTAACCAATGTGAGAATCTAACAAAACGAAAAAATTAGGCATGTAGTATTTTAAGTTGGGGGAAATACCTCCAAGGTACAGCAATAATGTTCTTAATCAAGAAAATGAGTATTTTGAAGTATAGATAACGAAACATAGAATCATTATCCATTTCTTTAATTCCACCCTTGAATGAAGTGTCACATGTGTATGATGCAGCAACCCAGAGTACACCCAAACATCGTAGAAGAAAAAGTAAAATAAAGTAACGTAGAGAAAGTTTATGCCAGTTAGCTTAAGCTATTAAACTGCCCAGATAACTGATAAAGGACTAAGCTAAAGATTGAGTAGAAGTGAGCTGGTGTACCTTGTCATCCACTGCATCTTTGTTTAAGATTGCTTCCATCATGCGCCTCAACATTACAGCAACAAACATGCATTTTGGACGAAAATTATTTTGACGCACCTGTGAGAGGAGATTTTTTGGAATCGGGTGGGGGGGTGTTACATATTATTGATAGTAGTAAGTTCCAAAGAAACATAACCTGAAATTGAGCTTACAGGAATGTTGGCAAGAAATATGTCCCGAAGAATACTCAAAGCACGTCCTTCCTGAATGCCAAACGAAGAAGGGAAATAAGAAGATGAGAAAAATAAAAATATTGAACCAAAAGAAAAAGTTTCTCAAAGTTTAGATTAAACAAAAACAAAATCACCAAGCAAACCAACCTTTTCTGATGTAGTAGAATATGGTAACTTCTTAACCTGCAAATTACAACAATAATAAGTTAAAGAAAAAAATTATAAGTAATAGAAACAAATCATAAGAACAAAGGGAATAAAAATTCTTATGAATTGATTTGACGCATCATGTTTCATATAGGATATGCAAAACAAAAAGTACCGTATGTCAAATGCTCTGTGGTTTACCATGTTAAATTTTCTAAATTCTAAATTACAAGCATACTGACATACATATGTCTATATATCTATATATATATATGCTCACATGCATACCTGTATATGTATGTGTGTACAGGATATTGCATCAGTGATTAATAATTAGGTCAATTATTCATCATATCCAGCTCCAACATGACCAACCAAGTTTGTATACCATCATAAGAACAAAGGGAATACAAATCCTTATGAATTGATTTGACACATCATGTTTCTTATAGGGAAGAGGTAGCCAGAAATGCAAAACAAAAAGTACCCTAAGTCAAATGCTCTGTGGTTTACCATGTTATATTTTCTAACTTCTAAATCACATGCATACTGACATACATATGTCTACGCATCTATATATCTGCACACATGCAGATAGCAGATGTATTTATAAGTCTGAGTGTACAGTATATTGCATCATTGACTAATAATAGGTCAATTACTCATCATCTCCAACTCCAACATGACCAACCCAACCAGTTTGTATGACCCACCTGCTTTTGAACCAAAAATCTACCAGTACCACGTAGTAGTTGTCTCACAACTTCTATTTGTAAAGTTAAAATAGAAAAGACCTTAATGGGTCGATAACTAGATATTGAACATCCAGAATGAACAACTCAGCTGAATGGGCCACTAAGATTAAAATGGTTGAATAGGTTAAGGAAATTTTCGAATTGATTCTCTCATGTTATAGTTTCAACATTAGTCAAATATATAACTGTCTCTTCCAAAGAAGTGAAAACAACTTACCACATCTGAATTAGTCTCTCATAGCTAATTAGGTCGCACAGAAATAATTACAGAAACATCAGTCAAGCATTTAACAATTCCGTACAGTACTTTATTCATATATGACTTTTTCTCATTTTATAGAGGGGATAACCATAAACTAGATTTTTTCTCTTCTTAATTTTTGTGAAAAGAACAAAAACAACACTTCTTCAAATGATCAAAACCTTCTGTTCGAGGAACTCCAGTGCCTGATGTTGTGTATGCACACCTTCCTTCACACAATCCTGAAATCAAGACAATATTAGATAAGTAAAATTTTAGAAGCCACAACTAACATTAAATACTACATTAGATGATTTTATTGTTCAGGCTCATTGAACCCCTGTTTCCATACAAGAGGCTCCATCAGGGTTCCAGTAAGCTATGACAGCCAGCATAAGCAAAATATCACTAAGTCTTTCTTCAACAGAGAAAAAGATAGTTTCCCCAAGAAAATTGAATCTATATCAGATTGCTTACCTCAATTGAAGGCAATAGCAGTTCACTATACCGCGGGTCTCTCCCAATCATCTGGACAACCTCTTGACCACTTTCCATGCCCATAGCCTTCAGGACTATAATGATAGGAACCTAAAAAAGATAATGAGGAAATATAACTCCCCATACGACATAGAATTACAGATAGGGGACAAGGACAGTACTGAGTAGTCATACCAACCTTGCTTGTAAACTGATTCAGGTAGAGATATATCTTCTCTTTCTCCACCTTTATAACTGTTTTGCTTTTTGTTATCTCTGTACTGCTTGTAACAGATGCTTGCACACTAAGAGAAAGCAAAAAAAGTTTAAGGATTCAGTCAGAGAAAGTAGCCTATGGAGATTAGTGAATATGACACATGAATAAAGGAAATGAGAGCTATTATAAGTTTTTTAACCTATTTTTTTCGTTCTATTTTTGACACCAAATGCCAGTGGTTTATCAAAATTCCATCGAACTATATTTCAGAACATCCATGACCAAATTCTCCCGCAATTAACCATCCTTATTTAGTCCAAAGCTCTATCAAGAGGACTGAATAATATGATACTATCCAATCCCATTGGAAAAGCACCAAGACAAATTCATGCTGACTTCCCCAATCCGAGCTAAGAACAGTCACATGCCAATGCCTGTTCCTTTTAATGACTTGATTATTCTTGTTTAAAGTATC
The DNA here is from genome assembly GCA_014898725.1 of Jacaranda copaia. NCBI lineage: Eukaryota > Viridiplantae > Streptophyta > Magnoliopsida > Lamiales > Bignoniaceae > Jacaranda > Jacaranda copaia. Next base: position 1,606,261 of record JACGDI010005800.1, read on the forward strand.
ACACAAGCACTATAGAAAGAATAACAACAAAAACATGATAATTTATCTGCAATTATAATCATTAGCATCAAGTCTTATTCTCTGTTTGATTAAAGAAATAAAACTTCCTGGTTCATCTAATGAAATTAAATATCTAAAACCTTCCACACAAGATTTAGATTCACGAACACTGCATTAGTGAGTTTCCCCACTTTTATACCTTTCCTGATTTGTTTGGGAATTTGAAACTTAATATTGTTCACATCAAACTACTCCAATGTGTATTTTGTAAGTGATAAGCTTAAAAATGCACTTAAATGTGTATTTTCGGAACAATATTATTTACATAATAGAAAGAACTAAATTAAAACCCACTAACCAGCCTTTCTTATCAGTATCAATGATTATTCTGTTCTTCGAAAGTTGTTCTTGAATCAAAATCACCTAGAAGAAGATATAGAGAATAAGCACCACGATGAAAAACTGAAGACTTGGGGAATAGTAATCTAAGTTAAGTATATAGCAACTTAGACTAAAAGGTAATTTAATTGTAAACAAGAACAATGACATTCTTAATGATTTGTGAAGAATTACAGGCAGAGGTCATTAAAACATTCTGCAATTCTCTCTCCCAGTGACCAAGCACAACAGGAGCTCCCATGCTGCTGCAACCACTATATCCCACCCAGATGACCATAACATCAATGTTGGCAGCTATACAAGGAATAATCACAAACCTTTTACTTTTTGCCAGCAGCCAATTGTCAAATGTTCTAGGCATGTATACCACTAGTCTTTCACACAAACGATGTTTACAAGGATACATTGGTACAGACAACAAGCTAGGTCATCTGAGGTACAAAGTCATATAACTCACTACTCACGAGCACTAAGAAGGTATCCAAAATTAGAGCACCACCAGTAAATAAACTTTTATCTCTTTCACATTGCATTATCTTAAAGAAATTGGTTTTGCATGAACAACTCATAGATCTAAAAATGCTTCTAATTTTCTGAAGCACACAAATAAGGAAATCTGTACTTGACTGGCCAATTGACTCATCTTTATCTTGTGAACCAAGATGCAAAAGCCAATTCTCAAATCTCAATCACACCAATTCTGTTCATATCTTAAAGTGAATGTAAGGCAGCAACATGAGGTTTCCAAAGTATAATGCTCCAGACCACAAAGAGAAGTTAGTCATCATCTGAACAATTGTAGTACAGGTTAATCTATGGTGATTCATACCCATAACAGAGTTCTTAACAAAGTCTCATGTTATTTCCAGAAAGACCACTCAATAATCCTCTCCATTAAGAAACTAGTTCAGTCCCGCTACTACATCCCTTATTTTACTGTCTCTTTTAGTATCACAGATTTCATACATTAACTTACATAAGAATAATAGTTAACAAGCCAAACTTCAACAAATAACTTGTCTACTTATCTAAACAAGACAGAAGAGCTATCATGGGATGATGGAAGTCTCACCTTCTCCGTTCCTTTAATGACAAAATATCCTCCAGGATCGAGCGGGCATTCACCTAATAGAATAGATAAAGCACTTAAAAAAGACAAGGGAAATAAAAATTACCATGCAAATAGTGCTTGATCTGTGATAACAAAGTCCGTATGGATACACATGCAATTCTATTGCAAAATATTCAAGATATACCATATCTGGCAAGTTCTTCTTCATCCTTCCCATACAATATGCAACAACAACTTCTTAACATGATAGGCATCCTTCCAATGACGACATCTCTCTGAAAAATTTAACTCAGAGAATAAGTGTGTGCATTGTGCACTATATTTAGTCATGTTTATTCACCACATTTTCTCCATATTTGTGAATCTTTCATAAATAAACAAGCTCTCAATCAAAAATCACCTTCATTTGGGTTGTCTTTGAACCATGGCTTCCTGTAATATATTCTATGCTCACATATATTGGAGCAGCATAACTGAAATCAATGATACACCAAGAGATGTTAAAAGAGAAATGAAAAGAGTTATGAGCTTTAAGGAAAAGTAGTTCACATTTCCAGGAAAACCAAAATGAAAAGAATTTTTCTAAATTAGCTTATATATAATTTGATGAAAGAAATATTGGTGCGAAAGAAAATTTTGGATGCTAAATTCAAGATAAATATTTTGCAGTCTATTGTAGTCTAATTACATGTATTAAGTCGCAGCAACCAACAATCCTTCAAAGAAGTGCCTACACTTCCCAACTAAAGAACTGAACAATTGAGCTTGTAGCTCAAAACAATGATTACAAGGTAGAATCTAAAAAGAAGCTTTCTATTATATGTGTCCTACAGAAGTTCCTTGATCGGGATGAGCTACATGTTGAAAACCATAAGAAGACTAGTACACATAGCACTTTGAGATTAACAATAAGTTATCAATCTCTAATCAACCACAAAATTTTTCTTGGACGAAAAGGTTTTCCTTCCTCCTCCATTTTGCAGGAAAAGACCAAGAGCAAACAATGAGAAACATTTATAGAAAAAACTACTAAGAGAAAGCACCCAATAGAGCATTTACTTCATCTAGGTTCCTTAACCACCTTTTATACCAGCATAAATTCTTACATGACAACTTCTTTTCCTGAAAATCAGGTATAATTTTTAGGCTCAAAATCTACTCAAAATGCCACATCAGAATCCCCAGCAAACTTGATGCTCAAAATATATTCAGCAATTGGCAACTCTAATTCCTTCCACGTGCCCTAATGCATATAAGATGGAAAAGTAAAAGAACCAACACTCACGTCATGTCAGAGAGCCGGCACTTGTGGGGAGTAAGCTTTTCAGTGACACCATCTATTATTGCCGATGGTTCACCAATGCGAACATCTTTGTATCTGCAGCAAGGTAGATGGAAAAGAAAAAATCAATTTAAATACGTACAGAAGAAGAGAAACCTTGTGAACAGAAAATATAAGAACACATAACTTCTTATTATATAATGCAGATGAAATTAAATTTTGTAATTAAAATTTTTCACCTTAAATAAATACTTGGGTCAATCTTGGAGGTGATGAGGTCATTGGCTTGCACTATCTTTTTTATCTGGGTCCTAACAAAGTAATTAAAGGAGTCCAAATGCTGTTTCACAAGACCTCTCACCTGCATTTGCAGGTTAACCAGCAGTCAACATTTTCATTGAATGCACAGAACCTTTTCTCAGAAAAAGAAGTAATGTCACAGAAAGGAGTTACCCAGAATTTTCACCACATATTTAACAAGCTTACACTGATCTACCCCATTCTAATGATCCTAGTACTAAGGCTCATTGCAGACGACATAGGATACCTTCTGAAGGCAAGAATAAGAAATCTGAAGATCATCTCAAATTCAAGTGACAATCAATAAAAATGAGATACAAATCACTGCCAAATTAAATAGTTTTTTACCTACTTTCATTAACATTAAAGGCTGTCCAATCAAAACAAAAGGAAGCAAACACACACACACTCCGTTCCTTCACGTTTGACGCACTAATTTCATGTAATAATGAAAGTCCCTCTTCCCCGAATTCAAAAGATACAGAAAAATAAGGAAAAACAATAAGCTGCCAAACTAAATTCTGTCAATTATTACATATATATATAAAGAAACTTAAATGTTACACTAAAAAAATGCTTCGTTTACTTCAAAATATTAAAAAAAAAATGTGCCAAACGCCGAAAAGAAAGAAAGAAGAAAGAACAAAAAATTTATACCTTCAAGAATTCGGGGATTAGTTGGAACTTGTCGACGGCATTATTTATAGGGGCGGCAAGAGCTTGCTTGTCGATCCCCAAACTATATTTAAACAATCATTAATTGAAGTGATCAAATAATAAACGTCCACAATCACACATGCACAGTATCATATACACATACGAATAGCTATGGATATATATGTGAAAATATTAATTGAAACATACCTCTTCTCCTGTAAATCATCGAACAAAGAAGGGTCGTCTTCCCTCACTACCATTTTGAGGTCCACAACTGCCGGAGAAGGAAAGAGCGGTAGGGCTTAAACCCAAAACCCTTTGCATATAAATAATGGATCCTCTCACATTTATAATGTGGGAGGTTGAGTTCGAGACGCGTTTGTATAAATATATATATATAAATAATAATAATCATGATGAGTCCGAATCATATGAGTATTCGATCTAAATCTACTTAAGTTGAGTCCGAATTAACTAAACGGAGGTACGGCGTGGGTTGAAGCCTTGAAGTATTCGGTTTAAATGGGTCAAATGATCCCGGTGGATTGAGGGGGTGTTTGGTTTCATTTTCAGTTCACCTTTTCACGTTTCAATTATTTTAAAAATACAAATTATCATTTTTTAATTTTTTTTTAATATTATTTTTATTTTTAAAATGTATTTTCTAATAATTTATATATCTTTTTTCTTTATTCAATTATTTCTATTTCTCTCCACTTACAACTTATTAAAACTAACATAATTATTATATTTCTAACATAATTATTAAATTTCTAACATAATTATTAAATTTCCAAATATTTCATTCAAACTCAATTTCATTTTTACTTTCATATCACATCGCATAACTAATTTTTACCAAAATAAAAATGCTGAAAATTGAAAATGAGTGCGAAAATGAAACCAAACAGCCATTGAACTTTTTCTTTATTAGAATCCTATTTACCTCATTGGATCTAGGAACTAAAACCAATCAAGTCCCTCAATTTTAAAGTAATTACAAATACTCGTCAAATTATGATTGTAAAATGAGTCAAGCTGACTCATAAACCTCACAAACTAGCTCAATTATATCTTGATTCAACCTTGAGTTTTTTTGAGCTCGAGCTTTATAATAAGTCGAGTTCGAGTATTGATTCAGTTGTTCAAAAGCTCATGAGTCGGTTTCTATTTTTAAATATTTTTTATATATTAATTAAATAACTATTTGTATTGATAATTTATTTTTTCTATTTTCAAATAATTTATATATAATATTAAATAATTATTATATATTAATAATTAAATTTTAGTGAGCTTAACTAAAGCTCAAGCTTGATTAATATGGAGCTCAACAATTCAAACTCGAGTCTATAATTTTTTTCAAACTTGACTTGAACTTGACTCATTTATACCCATAGATTTTTATGGACAAAGTGAAGTTTTGACATAAAAGTATAAACTAATTTTGAATCAAAAATTTATTTCTCATACCATATAAAATGCAAGAAAAAGTACCAACAAATCCGCTTACATGAATTTTCGTCCAAATGAGTTTGTTTTATTCCTTTTTATGTAGACTCTTCATGGCACAATTCTGATCCCTTCAAAAATGGGATTTTTACAATAGATTCTATTATGATTATTGAAATAGACAATACTTTTTATCAAAAATATATATATATAAAGAATTTCTTTAAATTTTTAAAAATATGCAATGAGCCCTCCTAAGTGCGTTAGGGTAGAATACATGTGAGTATGTGCATCTGGGTATGCATTTTGTATATAAAAGATATTATACCTTTAAATATCATTGGTTAGATATTTTAAAAAAATCTATGATTCAAATTAAATCCAATTACATCTTTTTGAAAAATAGGTAATATATATATATGATGAGATTGAAAGTGGTATTTAGTAAAAAGGAGTGTGTTTGGGCTAATTTTGACCAAGGAGGTTGAATAATCTAATAGCAATATTTCTTGAAATCTAAAATCTGCAACAATAGCAAATGTCAAACTAGAGAGGTGCCCCTGGCGAAAGCACTGCGACGCTCAAGTTAGTTCTAGTCAAATGAAGATAATCGAACAGAAAATTAAGAGCTTACAGTGTATTTGACATTAATTGGAGAATAACTGGCAGTGAGATATTTATAATCTTCTCCTGGTGAATGATATATCTAAAATGTCTCTATCAAATGTAGAGGGCTCTTATTCTTACCTGGGTGTTATTGGTCATTTTTAATTCGGGTACTATTTCAAGTGGCATCATCTCCTGGTTTTCAAGATGAATAGTACTTTTGGTAAGCGCTCCTTGACATAGTTGGTGGCAGAGACTATATCGGGTAACACGCGTCATTAATGTGGAGGCATATTACTTATCAAAACATTAAATGCAACAAAGATATGAGTTAATGCTGGAGTGAGCACTCTGATCGATCACCGTCGAACAAATAAAGCGGTCAACCAGAGGGATGATTGAACACTTACCTGAATGAATACCTTTTGTAGTTCAAACATATGATGCTGCTTCATTGGCACAATGATCATATCCATGCTAAAATACTGGTCACCACATTCTAAAGCTTAGCACTTGAGTGGTTCACCAAGTTAGAGCTTGCCTCTATTTTCTCTTATGACTAGTTGTGTGATAAATTCCTTCTTTAGTTCACGAGCAGAAAGAAAGCTAAGTTGCCCCATACACATCTTCATATAATCAAGCAAAATGAGGGAGAGTCTCTTAGAGATTTCTTTGCCAGATTCAACATCGAAGTGTTAAAAAATCAACAACCCTAAATTCGAGTTCTTGATCGATGTCCTTTTCCTAGGACTTGGGGACAAGGAATGTGTTAATGCACTGGTCAGAGAGAGAAATATAGAATTATAAATGACCTAGAGGATATGAACAAGATGAAATATAGAAGTCATGACTAGGACAATAAAAATAAAGGATATGAGAAGAATGATAAACAACAATCTCCCAGCAAGAGGTACCGTCACTACACGCTGCTCATTACACCTAGAAAGAAGGTTCTATTCACCATCTTAAATGACAACATCCTGAAAAAGCCACGAAAGCTCCCAAGGTACCCTCATACCACTCGAAGAAATACTACTAATTCCATAAGCAGAAAGGTCATGATATAGAAAAATGCTTTTTAGCTCTACGATGAAATCAAATTACTTATTTGATAGGGTCACTTGAAAAATTACATTGGCCAAAAAGCCCAAAACACCAAGGTGAAGTAATGAATAGTCCAAGGATCCAATAATAAAACTAAAATTAGACTAAATTAACTTGTCTAATCCGTATCCCAAGGATCTAATCATGATACTAAAATAGATTTAATAGAAGAAAACTAACCTTGAATGCTTAATCCAAGGAAGAAGAGGATGGCAAGTATGAACTCTTCAAAACTGTCAATCTTGGCACAGCAGAGTAGCGACAACAATTGCCCAATCAAATCAACTCCGATCAAGCTGAAATTTAGATAGAAATACCTCAACACACTTTAGGATCTCTAATAAAAATTTTAGGAAAAACAAAAATCAGCAAAGCCTCCAAATCAGTCTCCAAAGTAACTGCACTGCAGTAGATCTTCAAGAGCAAAGCTCCTCAAGTGTGAAACCTCTAATGTTATGATCCATATACCTAATGAGAGCTCAAATCTACCTCTGGTCAGCTCAAATCACTAGATAAATAAGAAGAAAAGGAGAGGTTGAAAATGTGGAGAGAGAGTTGAGAATGGTGTGAAACTTCAACACATAAGTGAATCTCACTTTTTGGAGGAAAAAATAGAATCTAGCAACTTGCTTGCATTATCATCATGTGGCCGCCCACCTCTCCTATATTTATAGAGTTGGAGGTGTGATGCAAGTTGAAATCACACCCTCCACGAGGTGGTTTGCCAAGTGGACAAACCACTTGCATGTGAAATGTGAATTTCTCTTACATTTGAATTTAATTTGACTCTATATTTTATCTCATGAAATGTCTTTCAATTAATTCCAAATTAACCTCAAATGAACTCCTTCATTTGAATTTCTCACCAAAATTAATAATCCTCACATTAATTAAATTAACTCTTTAATTTAGTTAATTAACTTGACTTAACTCTTTAAGTTATTTAACTTAACTCTTTAAGCCGAAAGTGTTAACTTAACTCTTTAAGTTAACTTGACTAATTAATAGTCATATGGCACTACCTAAATTAAGTACTCAATTTAATTGATTTAATTTAACTCCTTAAATTCTTTTGATTAATTTAACAATTAAATTAATTAAGCTAAAATGACTAAAAATTAGTCAATTGATTATCTCCATAAAAACGGCCATGGTGAATTTTCTAACTCCTTAGAAAATTCCTCCCACCAAATAGAATTTCCTTTAAGCTTATGTGTGCAACCTATTAGTGATGCTGCTGAGAGATAGAGGGTCAAGTACTCCGGTTGATTCAAGTTATTTTAAGCTTGAGATCTACAACCAAGAACACACGTCAACTAGTTGAGAGGCCCCCGACTAAGGCACTCTGACACTCAAATTAGTTTTGGTAGATTGAAGAATAGTGATGGTATGTAGTGAAAAGTGTAAATGGCATTACCTTGAGCGTAGTGGTGCTTGTAGTATTTATAGCCTGCTGTGGACGTGATTTTACCCAAATACCTTTATCAAGTGTACTTGGCTTTCCCCATGACAGGGGGTTGGGAGTCATTCTTTATCCAAATTCTGGTATTATGCTAGGTGGCGCAATCTCCTATTTTTCCAGATAACCATGCTAGTAAGAGCACGTCCCTACTAGAGTTGTTGGCAGAGTTGTTGGAGTTGTTGGAAGTGGTTACATCAGTTGGCAGCTGTCACATTAGCTGCCACATGTCATCAATGCCGAGGGGTTCGACCTATCCAACTTATACCCAGAGGTCGATTCATGTCGATTGGACTTGAATGCTAAAACTTCTGAAATGGCCCTTAGGTCGATACGGGTCGACTGTGGGACTTACCAAATGAGGTCGATACAAGTCGACCAGATAGATGTGCCTTTGTGCTTCAAAGGCCGTCTCGTCTGAAGTTGGGCTTGTTGGGCCCACTGAATTACCCCGTATCATGTTGGGCCTCATGGGCTGTCTCATTTGAAGTTGGGCATGTTGGGCCTACTGGATTATCCCATATCATGAGTCCCCCCAACTTTTAGTCCTAATCGAGTCTGTCGATGAGAAGGAGTAGGAAGTTTATATTCAAACATAATAGGCAATACGTTCGACTAGGATTTCTGAGCTTTTGACCTGGGTTTTTGAAATTCTAACCCAATTTTTTGAAATATCGACCAGGGTCTGAGGTGGTTTCTTTACATTTAATGCGGCTATCAGTGCGCCATATACGAAGCGTGCAGAATACGAAGCGTCTGAGATACGAAGCATATAGGACAGGCTGTCATGATGGTAATTCCATGATTTCTCGGGCACGATTGCCTATAAATAGGGAGGAGCCCCTTCATTTCCACTTTCGCAATTTGAATTCTAGATAATCATCATCGTAGAAGAGTATCTTGCTTCGCACCTTTCACCTGAGAAACTTAACACTGTAAGTGTCCCTATCATACCTGTATTTTTTCTATCTTTACATTATAGTACCATGTCTACTAGTGCTGATTTTGGTAGCAATAGGTCTGAAAACATGGTTCGTACGATGTATAGTGAGAGTGAGAGCACATTGCACAATCTAGCTCATCGACGAGTAAAACCAGTAGTTCACATAGTAGTAGCAGTTCTGAATAGGTTAGAGTAGTGTCTGAGGGGGAGGCTGGGCCTTCTAAGATGCCTGTTAGCCGGGGTTGGTTGTTTACCATCAATCATTATATTAAAATACCTTTGAAGATAACCAATGCTGACCTGGTAAGGATTAGAGCAGCATACCATATTCCTGATGAATTTGAAATGATAGCGCCAGGGTCCCGGGGCAGGATGCATCGACCTCCTCGGGGGTTTATCACTGTATTTGAGGAGGGGTTAAGATGCAGTTTAAGGTTTCCACTTGCACAACCAATAGTCGACCTCCTCACAGGTTTAGGGGTTTGTATCACCTAGCTTTTACCCAATTGCTTTGCAACCCTATATAGCTTCGCTGTGCTGATGTATCTTCTCGACCAATCGGCTAGTTTTGCTAATTTTCCAACCTTTTCCATCTCTCAATGTCTCAAAAGTCGGGTAGTGGTGAGGAGTCGGGCTTTTACTACCTTACAGCTCGACCTCGTAAGAAATTCCTGATACCCCCTTCCTCTTCTATGGTCAAGAATGGAAAAAATATTTTTTCTACATCCAAGGGCCGAGGGTGCTTG
>JACGDI010005800.1:1632545-1691075 GCA_014898725.1 Jacaranda copaia
TGTGGAGATAACTTTCCACCACCCAATGAATGCAGAACCTATTTCATTTACTGATGCCGACCTGGCCCACTTTGAGGGAAAAAATGTCGATTACAAGATAAATTGCCCATTGGTCGTTTCTGTAGAGATTGCAAACTTTGAGGTGTGCAAGGTCCTAATCAATAATGGCAGCTTGACAAATGTTATCTTCTTATCTACTCTAAAGATAATGAACATGGGCAAGTTGAAATTCCAGCCTGTGCGCACATCGCTGGTCGGATTTAGGGGGTCAAAGATCACGCCAGAGGGGTTAATCGACTGGTCCACATCTTTTGGGGAGGCTTTTTGAAGAAGAACATTAATGTTGAATTACCTTATGATCGACGTCCTATTTATCTATAATGTCATCATTGGCCGACCTGCCCTCAATGACTTCTGTGCCATCATGCCCACTTATCATTTGAAGGTCAAGTTTCCAACCCTAACCGACATGGGCGAGCTTTTGTGCAACCTGAAGGAGGCATGGAGATGTTACAACATCTCGATCGAGTCAATCAAGCAGAAAACTCGATCAAAGCTGAAGACTTCAGGGGACATTTCTGTAGCAAAACCCAAAGAGACCCAAGTTGGCAAGAAGTGGAAGCTGAAGAGCACCATAGTGGAGCCTGTTGGGGCATTCAAGACCATTGAGCTCGAACAGGGTAACCCCAAAAAGATAACTTGTATTGGAACAAACTTAGGTCCCTATTTAGAGTTCTCATGGTTGATTTCTTAAGGAGAAAGTCGATGTCTTTGCTTGAAAGGCATCCAACCTGCAAAGGATCGACCCTAATATCATTGTGCACTGCCTCAACACTAACCTCTCATACAAGCCGATCAGATAAAAAATAAGGACGTTCAATATCGAGAGGACGTAAATCATTGAAGAGAAGGTTAGAAAACTTTTAGATGCAGGGTATATCGTAGAAATTCAGTATCCCTCTTAGCTTTGTAATGTTGTCTTAGTCCCAAAAACTGAGGGACAGTAGTAGATGTATAATGATTTTACTGATTTGAATAAAGCATGCCCCAAGAATCCTTACCGCCTACCTCGAATAGATTTATTAGTCGATTCAACTGCTGGGTGTGAATTGTTAAGTATGATGAATGTATTTTAAGGCTATCATTAGATCTTTATAGCACCCGAGGATAGGGATAAAATATCTTCTATTATTCCTGATAGATTATATTGCTTTCTTGTCATGCCATTTGGTTTGAAAAATGCCAGGGCAACTTATCAGCGGTTAGTTAACTTCATGTTCAAAGATGAGATCAGAAAATAGATGGAAGTTTATGTTGATGACACGATAGTCAAGATAGAAAAAGCCCAAGACTACTTGCTCGATCTCAGTCATGCTTTTGGGATATTGAGGGCATTTAGATTGAAGTTGAACTTGAATAAATGCACATTTGGGTCTAAGGAGAAAATTTTCTAGGCTATATGGTCAGCTAAAGAGGCATTAAGGTGAATCCATAGAAAATTCAAGCTGTTTTAGATGTCACCCCTCTGAGAACGGTTTAGGACGTTTAGAGATTGGTAGAGAGAATCGTGGCTTTGGGAAGGTTCATCACGAGATTAGTAGACTAAAGCCTCTCCTTTTTCAAAATTCTCAGAAATGTTAGAAAGATGAGTTTTCAATGGATGGAATAGTGCGATCAGGCACTGATCGAGTTGAAGCAGTATTTGGCCTCACCCTTGATGTTGGCAAAACCTGAGCTGGGAGAAGTACTTCAGATATGCTTAGTAGTCTCAGAAGCATTGATTAGTTTAGTACTGGTATCGACCAGGGATGGTAACCATTGACCAGTCTACTATTGCAGTAAGTCATTCCAAGGGCCAGAACATAATTATTTTGAGATTGAGAAATTTGCATTAGCCTTAGTGATCGCTGTTCAGAAGCTGAGACCGTACTTCCAGTCTCACTCTATCATAGTGCTAACAAACTTGCTATTGAAGCAAGTATTGGTGAAGCCCGATACATCGGTAGATTGACCAAGTGGGTGATTGATCTTAGGGAGTTTGACATCAGTTTTCAACCTCGAACGGCCATTAAAGCACTGGTACTTGCTGACTTTATTGCAGAGTGAGTCGACTCACCCGATAAGACTATTGTAGCCTCTCTTATTTGAACTTTGTACATTGATGGGTCATCTACCACATTGGGGATAGAATTGGGATCGCTCTTCGCTCCCCAGATGCTGAGAAGTATGATTTTGCAATCAAACTGGATTATACAGTCACAAACAACGAGGCTGGGTACAAGGCCCTGCTAGTAGGAATGAGAATGGCACTTGAGCGTAGGGTCAAACACTTGGTTGTGATTATAGACTCCTAATTAGTGGTAGAGCAGGTCGGGGGAAATTTCTACATTAAAGAACAGTCGATGGCCTGGTACCTAGCCAAGGTAAAGAGATTGTAGCAATCGTTTAAAAAATTTACTCTCAGCTAGGTCCTTCAATCTGAAAATGAATGGGCAGATGCCCTCTCCAGGTTTGCCAGCTTAATTAGAGGAACAAGAGATAAGAAAATCACATTTTTGGTCTCGAACAGGCCGTCAATTGCACTCTATGATGAAAAACTTATAACAGCCATTGACGAGATGATTGTTTCTTGGCAGACCCCAATAAAACTATATCTCAGCTAAGGCAGTGTCCCCGATGACAAGATTGAGGCTCCACACCTTTGAGGTCAAGTTTCCAAATTCGCTCTCAATGAGCATGGTCAATTATACAAAAGATCCTTCACCAAACCCCCCTTGAGATGCATAGATCAGGATCAGGCATTGGAAGTGTTGCAGGATATTCATGCAGGCATGTGTGGCAACCATTCTAGAGGGAGGTCCCTTGCCCACAAAATAATCAAATATGGATATTTTTGGTCAACATTATTGAAAGATTCAGTGGATTTTGCACGTAAATGTGCATCATGCCAAGTTTATTCTAACCTGTCACACCAGCCAGCCGCGTCGATGGTTAATGTCTAGATTTTCTGGCCATTTAATCAGTGGGGAATTGATATAGTGGGCTCTTTATCGAGATCAACAGGGCAAAAAAAATTTATAATCGTAGTGGTTGAATATTTCACCAAGTGGGTTGAAGTTGAGATTGTCCCTAAGATAACGGACGTGGCCATAAAATGTTTTATATGGAAAAATATTATTTGCCATTTTGGCCTACCCAAGGTACTTATTTTAGATAATGACACTCAATTTTAGAGTAAGAGCATGAGAGGTTGGTGCGAGGCCTTGGGGATAGCACAACATTTTACGTCAGTAGGCAATCCTCAGTCGAATGATTAGACTAAGGTGACCAATCGGATTGTCCTTGATCAATTAAAGGCCAGAATTTAGGACATCGGGGTGAATTGGGAAGATGACTTGCCCAGCATGCTATGGGCTTACAGGACAACTCCCCGAACAGCCACCGATCATACCCCTTATAGCCTAGTGTATGGGTCAAAAGCAGTCATATCTTTAGAATTGATCCAACATACTACTAGGGTCATCCACTTTCATCCGCTAAGAAACACAGTAGAGAGAAAATTGGACCTCAAAACTATCGACGAGTGTCAATAAGAGGCTTATAATACTATATAGTGCTATAGATAAAAAATGACCCAAAATTATAATAAAAGAATCAGAGAGTGTTGTTTCAACATTGGGGATCTTATCTTCAAGAAGGTGGAGGTCTCTAAGAATGTGGGCAAGCTCGAACTAAAGTGGGAAGGGCCATACTCCATTATCAAAGTAGCGAAGCACAATGCCTACAGGCTGGCCAACATGTAAGGAGAGGAACTCCCTTGCCCGTGGAACGCCATCAATCTTAGAAAGTTTTTTATTTAAAAATGTATGGCACTTATCTTTGCGACCTTTTGGCTTAAATGAAATTGCAATTTTATTAGCTTAATTATTATCTTTAATAATTCTAGTCGACCCCACAGTCAACAACTAAGCAGCCCCTTGCTGCCACCTAAATGGTCCTAGCTGTCCAAGTTTCTAGTCGACAACTAAGTGGCCCCTTGCTGCCACCTAAATGGCTCCTGGTCGCCCGAGTTTCTAGTCGACCCCGTAATCAATGACAAAGTAGCCCCTTGCGGCCACTTAAATGGCTTATAGCCATCCAAGTTTCTAGTCGATCCCATAGTTGATGATTAAGCTTCTAGTCAAACCAATAGTTGATGACTAAGCAACCCCTTGTTGCCACCTAAATAGCTCTGGCTGCTTAAGTTTCTAGTTAACCCCATCGTCGACCTCTACACTGACGAATGAGTTTTTCTAGTTAACCATCTAATTTTTGTTGACCCCATAGTTAGCAAGGGATGCGACTCCTTTTTAAAGGGTAATTAACTTTAAGGGTCGAACCAATAGTTGACCAGTAATATGGAGCAATTGATGGCACAGTCGTGCAAAATAATTACTACGTGACAGACAACCAAATATTTTCCACATTATCACATCAAAAATCAAAGGCTTTGCATGGCATAATAGGAGAAAAATGAAAGAGAAAATATGCTTTTATTCATAATCCTCTAGCAAGTTACAAAAAAAAAAAAAAAAAGAGACAAGGGACAAAAAAGGCTACTTCAGTTTTACTTCATTTCTGGCTTGGCTCCTCTTGCTCGCCTTCAGCCCAATCCAAGTCTGGCTCAGCACCACACAGGCAAACAGAGAGACTATCTGTGGAGGTTCAGAAGGTCCTGATAGGTTACCCATAAAGTTAGTCGATTGCAGCACGTACTTGGCCAGATCGACCTTTTCATCTTTCAATTGGGCTACGAGGTCCTCCGCAAATGCAAACTCAGCTCATATTTGCTCTAGCCAAGTATTGACCTCAATCTTTTTCTTTTGTGCCTCAGACAGTGATGCATCGGGTGCAGTAGTAGTAGGTCCGCCCTCTAGAGCTTGCTCGATGCCGTCTTCCTCTAGCTGAGGGAAAGGCTCCAATCTCTCATTCAGCATGAGGCTCATGTGGCTTCTATCCTTAGCATGAAAACAATAACCCAGGTGCTCCAGCTATTTGATGGCCCTGTGATATGCTTCGCGAGCATCATCAAGTGCTGCAACTATGCTGGCATCTTAAAAGGTGGTGCTCACCACATATTGCTCAACAGCCTCACGCTGTACTACAGGCAGCTGTCAGAGGAAGGCCTTTTTAGCTTGACTGGTCACCTCTACATAACCTTGGGCCTGACTAAAACTGAAGCTCACCTGCAAGTCGAGAGGGGCCTTCTTAATATTATTGTCCATTCGGCTCCGATCCTCAATAGCTTGGACCAATTATTGATCTTTTGAGTTGAGCTGCTGTTAGAGGCCTGCTACCTTTTTGTTCAACTATTTGACCTAGAGCTGGGAGGATTTGAGTTGCAACTTTAGCGTTTCCATCTCTCCTCCTACCTCCAACTTCTCCTTGGCAACTAGTGCCATCTTAGATCGCCAAAATATGTTGTATCCCAGCTGCCCTATCTGCAATACAACAGTATCATTTTCAAACTAATATGTGCATAATAGGAAAAATGTGGCTGAGCTTATCGATCTCATACTTACCATGTTACAGTAATAGGACATCGCCTTCATCGTCTCGAGCTGACTAAGGTTCATCAACTTTTGCTGGTCGTTCAGAAAAAGCCCTGAGGTCACCTACTTTAGAGCTTCAGCACCTATCGGCCCTTTCTCAATGATAGAGGTCAAATTGGTTACCTCTTGATCTTGATCGGTGGTGAATCACGAAGGAAATAGCTGAGGAAACCAAAACAGCGGGCCGTCACCCAATTTACCAAATAGGTCACAACCTATCACAACTTTCTATTTGCCTTTACCCCCAGCAGCCTTCTTTGGAGCTGAACCTCCCTGTTCGACTAGTTGCCTTTTACCCCAACCTGTGGGACTATTGTGTTTAGGCTCCTCTCAGCGAACAGATTGGGTTTCAGGAGCCTACTCAATTTGTGGTGGAGGCGATATAAATGTCAACCTCGCTAAGCCTACTTGCTCAGTAGTTTCTTCTCGTCGAGCAGCAGTAGCAGCTTGTCAGTGTGCCTCGACCCTCAGTGCCTGGACCTGGGATTCATTCCAGCTACAAACTATTATTTTATTGCGATCTGCATGGGCAAACAAATTAAGTAAATATTATAATCGAATAGAAAGATAGTGTTCAATCAAAATAGTTGATGAAAAGTTTCTACCTAGTCAATCGCCCATAGGCAGGTTGAGTTGGGCACGTGATAGGCAAGCCAGAACCAAACAACTCTTTTCGATCAGAACTGAGGCCTCTATTTGCCTAAATCCAACTAAATCTAGGATGAGGGTGTTGGGCTAGCTAGGTGTTTGGTTTTTGGACATCTCCATAGGCCCTCTCCACCAACCCCTCAGAATGGCAAGAACCCCCGGCCACTGAACATAAAAATAGTATTTTTTCACTCTTGCCCATAAGAAGAGACAAGGGATACCAAACATTTTCGCCGAGGTTAAGCAGTCAAATAATAAAAACCAGACTTTTCATTACTACCCGACTTTCAGGACATGGGTAGGTGGAATAAATTTGAAAAATTGGCAAAAATTGTAGGCTAATTGTGTAGGTGCATTAGCATGGCAAAATTGTATAGTATAGCAAAATAGTTAGAGAGTAATTGGGTAATGTAGACCCCTAGTCTTAGAAGGAGGTCGACTATGGGTTGGGCGTGCAAAAACCTAAGGCTACATTTTAACTCCTCCTCAAACACAGTTATAAACCCCCAGAGAGGTCGATGCATCCTACCCTAGGTCCCTGGTACTACCAGTTCATACTCATCAAGAATGTGATATATTGCTCTAATACGGACTAAGTCTGCAGCGGTTATTTTGGAGGCTATTTCGATGTAATGGTCGGGGGTAAATAATCGACCTTGGCTTACAAGTATATCAATAGGGCCAACTTTCCCCTCCAATACAACCCTAACATCACTCGAGCTACTGGTATTGCTTGAGCTATAACTTTCGCTCATGTATGAACTTGTTCACTCCCACAAAATGACTCAGATGCAGTTTCTGCCCTAAAGGCCATACTCTCTAATCTAGTGTTATCAGAATCTGGACTGGTAGACATACTTTTATAAATGAAAGGTAGAAAAAAACAAGAACAACAAAGGCACTTCCAATGGAAATCTTAAAAAGGTAAAGTGCAAGAGAGCTTGAAAGACTTCAAAGATAGCGATTCGATCAGACGTTTAGATAGCAAAAGTATAAATAAAGTCGATTATCCTTCTATTTACAGGCATTCATGTGTGGGAATCCGTGTAATTGTTATGATGATAGCCTACCCTAGTACGCTTCGTATTCTGCACACTAATAGTTGCATTAAATGCAGAGAAACCATCTCAAACCTTGGTCAACAGTTTAAAAACCCAGGTTGAGGATTCAAAAATCCTAGTTGAGCATGGTAACTACCATAATTGATGTAAACTCCCTGCTCTTTCTCATCAACAAGCTCGATCAGGACCATGAGTTAGGGGGACTCATGATATGGGATAACCTAGTAGGTCCAATAGGCCCAACATTAAGTGAGATAGCCCAGGAGGCCAAACATCAAGTCTGTTTGATCGACCAATATTGACCTCACTTGATAGGATCTGCGGCTGTCCTGCATTGACCTTAGGACCACTCTAGAAGTTCTAATAGTCAGGTCTGGTTGACATGTATTGACCTCAAGACCCACTCTGGCGTTGGCTCAAATCTCTGCCGCATTTATTAGCTTGACAGGCTGCATCTCTGCATTAATGACGTGTGACAACTGGTATAGCCATTACCACCAACTTTGCCACCACCTTTGGCAAAAATGCACCTCCAGAGGTACTGTTCATCCAGGAAAATAGGAGATTTAGCCATCTGAAATAGTATCGGGATTTGGACATGGAATGACCACCAACCCCCTGGTAAAGATAAAAGTCAGTACACCTGGTAAGGGTACCAGGGTCAAATCATGCCTGGAGAAGGCTATAAATACTTCAGACTCAACTACGCTTAAGGTAATGCCAAATACACTATAAGCCTTACACACTTTCTATATTCTGTTTGATCTTTACACCTTGACTATAACTAACTTGAGCGTCAGAGTGCTTTAGTTGGGGGCACCTCGGCTAGCTTAATGTGTGTTGTGGTTGCAGTTCTCAAACCCCAAGATATATACAACTCTAAGTACTCGACCTCCCTGATCAATTCATCTGAAACACAACCCCCTTTCTTTATGCGCAGCTTTCAATAGCATCAATATGTATTTAAGTATAAATAAAAACTATGTTATATATTTTTTGTAAAATTTAAATATTATTAATTTGGAATGAATAAATGGAAAGAAAAAAGAAAAAAATAATTGATAAAATAAAAATAAAAGTGATTTAAATTTTATAAGTAATGTATAAATATATTTTGTATATAAGTATAAATAAAAATAAATTATGATGCTTTTATAAATATTAAATATTATTTAATTTGGAATGAACAAAAGGAAAAAATAAAAAAAAAAAGAAAAATGAGATACAACGATAAACATATGAAATGATGGAAGAAGAGAGAAATAAGAAATAAAAAGAAAAGAAAAAATAAAATATGATAAAAAAATTATTTAAATTGAATAGAAAATATATAAAATGATTAAGGGTAATTTAGTCTTTACATATTAAAATGTTAAATGGGCAACAAATAAGAAGAGAGAGACAGTGTATATAGTTTTATAAAACAAAATATGGGTTCTTCTACTCTCTCTCTCTCTCTCTCTCTCTCTCTCCCATCGGGAGTTTTTTGGCTATTTCGACTATCACGTTGGGGTGAATTAGAATTATTGCCTTTTAAAACATATATTTTTCTATTTGTGAACATCTTCATGCCTATACTATAAAGACTTGCATCACAAGATTTATCTTCAACGTATTTGCTCTGCAAACATCAATTGACATCACAATTTTTAAATATCTTGCTGTTTTATTAACCTATCGTTTAGTTTTTCTTTTTTCCTAAAATATGATAGAGCTTCTAAACACACAAAAAAACATAAGGCTTAACTTGTTCTTTGGGCTCTTAATTGATTTACTTAGTAAATTAATTTTAGGGTTGATTCATTATTTTAATCAAATTATCGAAATATCTTTAGGTCCAATTTTTGTCACATCATTAAGCTCCATATTTTGGGTGAGAAATCATTAATTTCATATCAAAATATAATTTAAGTTTAGTTTATTAAACTTATTTTAATTTAACTTGAATAATTATTCTTAACTTGGGAGTTTGTAGCTCCGCAACTTCCATCCAAGTTGAGTTTGAGTATGTTTCAAAGTATTTGAGTCTTCTAAAAAGTGATCCATAAAGGTGGCTTTTCTTGGCACCTAGGGATTTTAGCAAAAAAACGAGGAATGTCTATCTTTATACTCTAGAGTTTTTAACTTATTTCTTTATTCTTAGTTTCTTCGTTTGTACATTCTATTAGAGCTCCTTTGGAGTTGCAAACATTTTAAGGTTTTAATGAAGTAAAAAAATGTCTATCTCTCAGTTGGGTTCATGAAAGGAGTCTTCAACATATTAGTTGCATGGAGGTAAAGAAAGAGCTAAGAAAATAGCCCTTTGGTCGGTTGGTTATCTGTACACTGCGGTAATATCAGGCATTTGAGGTAGTGAGTTGAGTGGCACCTGATTGGGGTGCTCAAAGTGCTCATAAGTTGGTTCATACTTGCAGGGATCATCATTCATGTTATATTGCAGCATATCCCAGTTCTCCTCTTAGTGTGAAGTCACTTTAAGCCTTAGAAAATTTTGAGGACTTTCATAGTGAGAGTGAGACTAAGGAGTCATATTCATCATCTAGTTCTAATTCTAAAGAGAAGTTCTTTTGATGAGGAATCTAAGGTATTCTTGCTTGGGATGATAATTTTTCAAAAGTAGTAGGAATTATATGTTTCCATGTGTCAGATGAGCTAAATATTCTAAGATACAGGATTTGCATTCTTGACAAATTCAAGTTTGTCCTTTCTTTTTCTCAGGACAACATGGTGTTACCTCCTAAAGGGTACTTCATGATTTTTTGCAGTTCATTTGTAGGTTTTCTTTTTCTTTATTAGATATATCACATAGTTATGGTGTGTCTCGAAGCTAACTGATACCTAAATTTATTATGTCCTTCATGAAGTTCAAATAATGTCTAAGTGAGTTAGGTTGCCAATATCTTTAGATAGCTACCACATCATGTTTGGGGTGTGTAAGATGCCAAATAAACCTTTCTTCCATTCCTTCCCAAAACTAAAAAGTTTCTTTGTGGGTTACCTTTGTTTAGAAGGTCTTTGGAAGGACAAATTCTTCTTTGTTAGAAATGATGGTTGGAACATTCTTAGCAAATGGAGTAGTTCTCTTTCTTTGATTTATCTTAGTCAAGTTCATCACAATCTTCATGCAAAATTTGCCAAAGTGAGGTTTGATTTTTCTTTTGTTATTACTTACATATTTTCGACTAGTACTTAGCAACTTTTGTCATCTAACTTTTAGCTTTTGCTTGTATATGCATTTTTATATGTTGACTAGGTTTTTCTTTCTTTTATTGGCAAGAAAGGAAATTAACTTTGTTAGATTCATGCTTAAAGAGCCAAAAAGGTATCTAAAAGACGTATTATGGAGTAGCGCCATAGGAATATGCTATCGAGTGGGTGTTACCTTAGCCCTTCACATTGGTAGTTGAGTAAGGTACGGGCCTTGCCAGCTCCAATGTCGGGCACTTTTTCTGTAAAAGATAGGTTAAGGTTGTGCCTTCCAATCTTGTAAGAAAGTGCATTAGTAGATTTGCTATCGGTCCTCAATCCTTTTGCCCCTTTCATGATGTTGAGGGGGAAAGACTCTTTCACTATGGTCTGCGACAGAGTTGTGAGGTAGATTCTCATTGGGATGTTACGAGACTACATTAGTTTTGATTGCATGTGGGTGTGGTGTGTAAATATAATCAAGGGAAGTTGGAGTTATTTTCTTCTTCCCAACTAGCTAAGATAGCTACTTGTTATTTTACCTAGGTATGACATCATATATTTTCCTCTTTCTTGCTCCATAGCAATTTTTTACTCTTAAGTGTTAACATTGTTTGAATTTAGGAATGGAACTTAGTTGAATAGATGTCCCACCAAGCATGGGGAGCTCTATTCATAATGAAACATCTTAAGAAAGAAATTGCCAAAGATGTTAAGTAGGTAGCCAGAAAGAGGAGACGTTGGCTCAGCTACTTAAGGAGCATGAATGCTTAAAAGTAAAGTATGTGAAAGATGTAAAAAGGGGTGGGGGAGAAATTTAAAAGTTCTGATGCTGGGAAGACCTTCATAGTGCTACTCGCAACGGGTTAACAAAGTATTTAAAGGTTCTGATGAGTTTTAAGAGGTAGTCTAAGTAGATGTGATGATGATTTATGAGCAAACTATTTAGAATTATTACTATATTTTAAGTGGGATCAGGTGATACCCTGAAAAGGGTTTGTTGATGCTAGATCCTACAATCTCTGTCAACTTTGCTACCATAGAGTTTGAAAGGGTCAGAGGTTATAGTAAATGAGGTAGCTGGAGTGGCTCCAAAGGAATGAAGACATGTTGTTAGGATAGCAATATTGATTCGGATTCATCTCCAGAAAGTACTTTGGTATATTTCTTTTTTTGTACACATGTTTTTCTCTAGAGTCTAAGTATTGGTCGGACGTCTTGATGTTTTTCTCATTAGATTGCAATAAAAACCTTTTATTTTTGTTTAATTTGTGTTCAAGTATATAGTTTAATTGTATGACTTATTAACATTGCAAACTCATGCTTCAAGAATTTAGGAATGAGAAATATGAAATTATGTAAGTGATTATAAGCCTAAAATAGGGTGAATTAGGCCTAAGGGATTTTAATGTAGCAGAAGTTTATTACTCAAAATATTTTTTGGCCTTTCAAAATAGTTTAAGCTTTTTGTAGAAAACTGTTTAGTTACTAATTTGAATTCATAAGTATTAGTTAAACCACTAGTTGAACCAGTGAGAGATAAAGTAGTAAAATAGAAGTAAAATAATACTAGCATTTATAGAGGTTCGACAAACCTACTTTTCCACCTAAGTTTTCATTTAGAATTTTGAACCTGTCAAATTAATTAATATGTGAGAATGTTTTACAAGTAATCACAATAATTTGACAGTAAGAAAAGTGAAAGGATTAGAAACACCTTAGTATGGTGAAAAACTAGCTATTTGCAAAAAACTAAACTGGAATCCTAGATGGGATAAGGTAGATTCTTGAGCACTGTGAAACTAGTTACTTTATGAACAAGTCGGGGGAACTTTTACTAGATTCATTTGCACAACCTTTGTGGACTTATGCATGAGTTGCTGCCACTCGGTGTTGCAAGCTATAATCTCTTTTTTCTAGACTAAAACTAAGAACACTATAGAAGATTTTAGATAGTACAACTCTGTTGGTTTCTTTACCTAGAGGTTCTTAGAGCAATCAAGTGTCGATATATTCTCTGTATGGGGCCCCTCAAGAGCATGTATGACTCATATCCCTCTTCACCACTAGGTCTTTTGAAACACAAATTGCCATATCCTCATCTCTCAAATGTTTACTGAAGGCAAGCTTCACTTGAAGTTCTTCACCATAAGTTTCCTAAAAACCACACGTAGAGCAAGGAATTTGCAACATTTAAGCATAAAATATGTATGAGAGTATCACACAACTCCTTAAGACATTTAATGAAGTTCTTTCTTGACTTAATGATTCGCTCTTTTTCAATGTTGTATATTTTTACTTTTATATGCTTATGCCCAACGGTTATAAGTTCTTATTAAGGTAAGTATCCATTGGTATTAAATAAGGAAACAAGATATTTTAGTAAACATGCATTAGTTCCTTAAATTGTGGATGTATCAATGATTACAACATGATAGTATTTCTTTCCTAAGTTATAAAGATGTGAATCAAGCTAGAATCTTCATAAGATCTTTTAATTATGGAAAGTAAGTTCCAACACATAATCATATTCCAACAGATAATGCATAAACAGATTCCAATAGATAATATGCAAAGATATTCATAATTCTATTACATACTTGCAGCACATAATTCTAGGAATGCAATTTTGTCATAATAAAAACTAAGTAAATCATCAAAGGGTTAACAATCTCCTCCTATTTAATTATGATAAAATTTGAATAGATAGGAAGGAAATCACCTAAACTTCCCCTATGTTCCTAATAAGCCGACTTTTTGCTTTTCCATGTAAAGAATGATTTGTGCTCCCCCTATTTACATACTCAAGAAATCAGAGAGACAATAAGTACCCCTACATACTAGAATAATAATTGGTATCAGTTATATAATAGGCCTAGTCATCAAAAGCTAGTCAACCAAAATAATAAGTTTACAAGCTATGAAATAGTTCATCATCTAAGCAGATAAAAAGTCCAAAAATAGGGATAAGTTCCAGCAAAAAAAATAAAAGTTATAGCAGATAGACCATGAGTTTCAAATTTCAAACAACAAATTTTTTAGTCTCCTCTTTCATCAACAAAAAGAGCTTAAGAAGCATTTAGGTAAGCTCTAACTTTTTCTTTTAGTCGAATTATACTGGCATGAGTATGACTGGATTTACATAGAAGACGCTAAAGCTTGTAATCCATGGAGTTAAAAAGGTTTTCCAGATACCATGTAAGAGTCTCCATAATTTTACTAAGCTCATCTATCTTAGCTTCAAGTCAAGCATCCACCTAACCAACTTTCCCTTGAGCCCTTCTAGGTGTTTTAATGGGAGTAGGGTGAGTAGGATTGGATTTTTCAAATTCTAAACTAATAGATAATTAAATTTTAGTTTTTTAAGGTTAAATCTTGATACTGCTAGGAGTTTTACCGACACCCCTAATCCATTTGTTGTCCTTAATATATTAGATTTTTTCATCTTTCTAAGGCTAGCCATATCTAAGATTTTATGATCATGCTCCCCCTCAATCTAAGCATTCGGTAAGAAAACTCCCCCATGCTTAAAAATGTTAGTAAAGATCATATAGTAGGAAATATTTTTAGCTTGTGGAAGAAGGAATAGACCATGTACTTCAAAATTATAAAGCCAATGTTGATTGGTTTTTGCCTAACATCCTTAGCCAACACATAAAAACTAATGGAATTTAGATAAGTGGAGTGACCACTACTAGATATTGGTGAGGAAAAATAGTACAACTAAGCATTTTATGGAGTAAAATATGTTCAATCTTCAATTTGTTTAAAGCAACCCCACCAGATAAAGCAAATTGCTTGCCACCACAAAACATTTTGGTAATTTCATCATAGGAAATATCAACATCAAAAAAGTCTTCAAAATTAAAAAACTTATGACCATCATTAGGAACATCAAGTATGAAGTTCAATTTTGATGAGAACTACACAATCTTTTTCCCAAACACATGAGATTCAATTGAAATGTCATTTTCAAATTCAATGAAGGTAAAATTTTAGTAAAACAGTTTCACCATATATGGATGGGATCTTTCATCAAGTTTCATAAAATTGTCCTATTTCGGTTTACACACAAGATTAATGGCAGGAGATTTTGGCAATAAAGAGAAGAATGGATCTTATCAAAATTCCAATTAGTAATTTTTTCAGGATTGACTGGAATAGAGGATTTAGGGCTTGAAAGTCCCTTATTTGAACCACTTTATTTTTTAGGAAAACCCACAGGAATGTCCTTATTACTAGGTTCCTCAGACCCTATGGACTTGCGTTTATTAGAGAAAGATGATTTTTCATCATAAGAGCTTGATTCACTATACCATTTTAGCAGAAGAAGAGCTTTAGATACTTTGAGAAGAGTGAGTTCAAAGGAAGAAGAGGGAGGTTTCTTTTTCTTCGATGATGAAGGTTTAGTTGACTGGGAGCTTCCTCTCTTTGGAATTTTTTTAAGAAAATTAAAAGATGAGAGAAGAGATTTTTATGCTACAAAATTTGGAAGAAGGGAGAAAACACAAGAATAGAGTTTTAACGAGTGAAGAAAGATGATGAATTAGCTTTAGAAATGAAGAAGGCTTTGAAAATTGTAATTTTGGAAATTAAATCAGTTATTAATCATAGTGGCCAAGAATTTTACAAATAAAAATGGTAGTGGGGGAAGAAAAATTGAGCATATTATCATGCGATTTTCAAGAAGGAATAATTATCATATTTAAATAAGTTAACAAATCTCACCAAAATTAGATTTTGATTTAATTCCTAATTTTTCTCTAATACACACAAATTTCTTTCCTTCCAAGGCTTTGGTAAAAACATCTGCAAGTTGATTTTTGGTAGAAACAAAATTAATTGATATATCAATTTTATTCAAATGATCATGCAAGAAATGATGTTTAATTTTAATATGTTTGGTGCATGAATGTAGAACCGAATTTTTAGAAGTGCTAATAACATTGGAACTATCACATAGAATGGGCACACAAGGCATATTAATACCAAAATAATGTAGAATACGCTTAACTCATAATACCTGGGTGTAGTAATTGCCCAATGCCACGTATTCTACCTAAGTTATGGATAATGCAACTATGCTTTGTTTTTTGCTACACCATGAAAATGGGCAATTTTCCAGTAGTGGACAACCACCACTGGTACTTTTTCTGTCTATCTTACAACCAATATAATTTGTATCAGAATAGCTTATTAAATTGAAAGATCTGGAGTGTGGATATTATAAGCCATAGTTAAATGTTCCCTTAAGATATCGTAATATTCTTTTAACAGTATTCAAATGGGATTCTTGTAGGTTAGACTGGAATTTAGCACATAAGCCTATTGAGACATGATATCTGGATGACTTGCAGTTAAACAAAGTAAATTGCGAATTAAACTTCTGTAGATATTTTTATCTACACTTTTACCATCCTTATCAAGTTCTAGTCTAGTATTTATGCTCATAGGAGTGGTTGTAGGGTTGTATTCACTCATTTTGAGAAAAACCATTGTCATGAGAAAATTACTCAATCGATCATATCAAGCCTTAGGGGCTTGTTTTAGTCCATACAAAGCCTTTTGTCAATTTAAAAATATGAGGAGGAAAGTTTTCATTTTCGAAACCAAGTGGTTGCTCAACGTAAAGTTCTTCTTTTATGAATCTAATTAGGAAAGAACTTTTTACATCCATTTGACACAGTATAAACCTTTTACAAGATACAAAGGCAAGAAATATTCTAATTAATTCTAACCTTGCAACTGAAGTAAACATTTCATCGTAATCAATGCGTTCATCATGACTATAGCCTTTTGCTTCCACTCTAGTTTTATTCCTAGTAACTCTATTGGTCATATCTAACTAATTTCAGAACACCCACTTAGTACCAACAACTGGATGATATGATTGTCTAATTGCACATCTTACTTGATAAAGGGGAATTTTCTAAAAGTTAGAAAAATTTCTTCATGAATGGTTTTGGAGATAGAAGGCTATAGTCATTTTTGGTTTGATCAATTCAATTGTTAAATTGATCTAATTAATTTAAGAATTTAAATTAAGATCAATTAATTAAGAAGTTAATTATTTGGTGCTATATGATTATTAATTGGTCAAGTTAACTTAAAGAGTTAAATTAACACTGAGTAGCTTAAGGAGTTAAGCTAATTCACTTGAGAGTTAAATCAAAGATTAATTAGTTAAATTAAAGTGTTTGATATAATTAAAATGAAGGCTTAATTTTGGAGGAAAAATTCAAATGAAAGGCCTAGTTTATGAGATGAAATGAAGATTCCAAATCAAAATTCAAATGAGCACAAAATTCAAATTCACATGCCAACTTACAAGGGCTAGTTGGCGCCACCTTGAGGAGGTGGCATCACACCATCCTCCCTTTACATATAGATATAGAGTGTGAAAGGGGTAGCCACATGTGATTTACAAGCCAGAATTAGATTCTCATAATTTCCCAAATGTTGCCTCATGTGTTGCAACTTCACTTTTCTTCATCTCCTACCTCCAAATCAGGTGTTCATCCTTGCATTTCTCCTCTTTGTGATCTAGCTAACATTGAGGAGAATTGCATTGTACATTGGTGTGTGGATTGTTTCATTAGAGGTAAGACAATTGAATTGCTAGCCTTTGGAGATCCTTTATTTCTAGTAGTTGATTGGAGGCTTTTCTACAGAGCCTTTTTATTTTCTGTTCTAGCTGAATTTTGGACTGTAGATCCATCCAGGTGTTTGTGATTTCTAGTAAAATTTTCAGCTAGAGGAAAAATCATTTGGTTGGGCAAAAGTTGATTGGAAACCACTGTGCTGCTGGGGAGACAGTTTCAAGGAATTGAAAGCTTCTTCCTAGTTTCCTTAGATTTGAGCAAATCAAGGTAATCCTCATACCAAATCTGAATCTATGGCATGTTTAGATCCTTGGCTTCATGTATAGCCTATTTATTTTAGCATTTTTGAGATTTGATAATTGGATCCTAGTGCTACATGTGACTTCAGGTTTTTTGAATCCTGCAATTTCTTTGCTCAAAGTTTCCTTGGCATAAGATGTGTTAGTTTCATCAAACTTAACATGCATGGATTCTTGAACTATTGTTTTCCTCTTATTAAATCCATGATAGGCTTTACCATACATTGAGTAACCAACAAAGATAGCTTCATCAACTTTGGAATCAAACTTTGTCAAATAATCTCTATCATTTAGGATGTAACATTTGCAACCAAAGACATGGAAATAAGAAATACTTGGAACTTTACCGTGTGACAAAATTGGTCTCTAGAAAACACGATTTGACCCATAACAAGATGTATTTACAGCTTCACCCCACAAGGATTTTAGAAGATCATATTCCTTAAGTATGGTTCTAGCAACTTTGTGCAAACTCCAGTTTTTCCTTTCAACTGCCTTATTTTGTTGGGGAGTCTTAGGAGTAGAAAAATTATGAATGTAACCATATTGTTCACAAAATAAAATAAAGTTTATTTCATCAAACTCAATTCCATGGTCACTTTGAATTTTCTTAATGAAATAACTTTTTTTCATTTTGGAACCTTTTAGTGAGTGGAATGAAAGCATTTATAGCATATTTTTTATGAGCAAGGAATAGAACCCACATAAAATGAGTATAATTATCTACTATGACAAACACATATCTTTTACCTCTAAGGGAAGCGATTTTCATAGGTTCGAATTGGTCAATATGTAGAAGTTCTAATGGCCTGGAAATTGTGACCTTATTCTTTGGTTTGAAAGATGTTACAGATTTACTTCTTCTTTTGGCATGCATCACATATCTTGTCCTTGGATAAGTTTAAATTAGGTACCCTTTTGACAGGATCTTTCTTTATGAGATGAGATATAAGTTCCATGTTTATGTGGCCCATTCTCCTATGCCATTTCCAACATTCTTCATTTGAAATAGCTAAATACTCCACATTTTGAAAGGTTAAATCATCAAGGATTATACAATAAACATTTCCATCCCTAGTAGCAATAAAAACTAGTTTCTTATTTTGCTTAATAATATAGTGAGAATGATGGAATTTAACCTCATAACCTTTATTGCATGTCAACTGATACTAAGTAAGTTATGCTTAAGGCCCTTAACATGCCATACATTATCAATAGAAGTACCAATTTGCCTATCGATGGTACCTTTACTTATTATGCATCCTTTTATGTTGTTTGCATAAAAAACATTTCATGCAAAACAATTGTTACGTTTAAGGAATATGAATGCATTCTCTGTCATATGCCTAAAGCATCCACTATCCAAATACCACGTCTATTTTTGTGAATGTTCCTTGGCATAAACCTGTAAGAAATTAGTTTATTTTAGGTCCCCAAACTATGTTGGGTCCTTCATGATTAGTAACAGATAATTTTATTACCCAAACAAACTTGGTACTAATGAATTTCTCAATCAGACATTTATATTTAGCATGAGCAGATCTACCACAAGTAAAACAGGTTTTTCGAACTGGTTTGAAATTCATTTTGGACATTGTTGAAATCGATTTGGTATTTTTCTAATTCACACGGTTTCTAAATTTCCAACCCTTTTTAGCATTATGTCTAGGTGGAACATACATATGTATGTATTTAACATTTGTTGAACATTCACCTAGATCATCCTTAGCATGCAAGCATTCATCAATAGTCATTTTTTCTTTGATTTCATGGCTCATGTTTTCAATTTGTTTTTTTGAAGAATTATTCTCTTTAGTGAGCCAATCATTCATTTGCATTTGCATTCAACATCAAAGGTCTCTTTGCTTTTAGCCATTTGCATTTCAAATTTATCTTTATGAAAACTATCCAGTTCTTCCTACAACTAATCCACTTTTTCTTGCAAAGCTTTATTTTTATCAACAATCATCTTGACATGAATTTCATAAAGTTTAAGCAATTTTTGCACACCCTCATCAATGTCAATTTTATCCCTAAAATCATAATTAGAACATGAAGAGATACTTATTTGATTTACCATGAAGCAATTCTTTTCATAGTCAAATTATTCACTATTGAATTCATCCCATGTAGTTGCCATCACCTTAGCTTTAGCATGTCTTGCATTTTTCCTCAATCTAGGACAATCTAATTTTTTGTGTTTGATTTCATTACATTTGTAGCAGTGAGGTAGCTTAGTACTTTATGTCTCTAGACTAGTTTTTTTTTTAATTTTGATATGTTATTCCAAAATTTTCTTTTGAGGTTTGTCGGTTGCTTTAATCTCCGAGAAATTGGAACAATTGCATCCTTAACCTATTCCCCATAAAGATCTTCTTAAAGTTTTGAATCAAAATCAGGATTGGTATTAAAAGTAATATTCTTTTTGGCTTTTGTTTCTGAACCTTCATCTTTATTTAGTAGTGTTATCTCATGGACTGTGAGAGATCTGAAGGCACATATAGCACTACGATCAATAATTAAAACTTTAAAAATTAAAAATAACTAGGCTGCACATGTCACCAAGGATCTAAACATGCCATTAATTCAAATTTGGTTATAAGAATACCTTGATTTTCATAAATTCAGAGGGAAGTGGAAGAAGATCTCAACTTCTTAAATTTGTCTTCCAGCACTACAACAGAATCTGATCAACTTTTAACCAAGCAAATGAGGTCTGATTTGAGTGAAATTTGCTCCAAAAGATCACCCAACTCCTTAATGTATCTTCAGTCTAAATATAAGCTCAATTAGAACTCAGAAAGACCTCCAAAAGTTACTCTAAAGTTACTAACATAAATTAGATCTCCAAAAGGCACAACAATCTAATTGTCTTGTCTCTAATGATAAGATCCACACACTAATGCAGCACTAATTCTCCTCAATATTAGTTGGATAATAAAGAAAGGAATATGCAAAGATAAAGGCTTGATTTGGAGTTAGGAGAAGAAAAGAAGTGAAGCTTCAACACATGAGGCAATACTTGAAAATTGAAGAGAAGGTTTGAGAGAATCTAATTCACATAGAATGTGATGTCTTGCATCTAATTGTAGCTAGTCGCCCCTCTCTAATCTATATATAGAGGGAGGATGATGTGATGCCAAAGTGGAATCACACCTTTCTCAATGGAGGGGGGACCACCCATTTGCCTTGCGAGTTGGCATGCATATGTGAATTATGTGTGCATTTGAATTTCATTTAGAATCTTCATTTCATCTCATAAAATGTCATTCAAATAAATCCTAATGCAACACCAAATGAACCTTTCATTTGAATTTTTCCTACAAAATTAATTCTCTATTTTAATTAAATTAAACTCCTTTAATTTAATTAATCACCTTGATTTAACTCTTTAAGTTAACTAACTTAACTCTTTAAGCTAGCAATTGTTAACTTAACCCCTTAAGTTAACTTGACTAATTGACAAATATTTGGCATCAAATAATTAACTCCTTAATTATTGGTCTTAATTTAACTCCTTAAATTAATTTGATCAAGCTAAAAATGACCACAACATTTGTGCCAATTAGTCAACCTCCAAATCGGTCAAGTTGGAACTTTTCTAGCTCTTAGAAAATTTTCCTTCATTGCCTAAGGTATGTAATTGACTTTTGTGTGTGACCTATGAGATTTTACCATTCATTGGACATAAGCTCACAACTTTTTGTGACTTTCGAATATCAAATATTCACTTTAGTTTAAACTCTTTTAAACTAATTGACTTAATTTACTTAATCTTCATTAATTGAAGAATATCCAATCTCCATGATCGATGTCTAACATTAAGCTTATGGAGCCTAACTAGTTGGCTGAAATGAATGCTTTTAGAGAACCATTCTAGCTCTATGCATACCATGTAAATACAGTCATTCTGTCTTTTATCTCCTCAAAGAGATTTAGGGTAAGATATTTGTCGACTCTCTAATAGCTCAATACTATGTTTCTATTCCCAATATTTGATTTCAATTTATGACCTAATCTTTGAAAAACTCCTTTTCCAAATTGTCATACTGCTTTGTGCAAGGGCTCATTGGAATTGATCATTATAGAATACATAGGAAATGTACTTGGCCTTTGCAACGATAAGGAGTTAGATTCCATCTTAGATCTTATAATCCTCCATATCTAAATAGCTCATACCTAATCTTCACCCAAATGACCCACTACGTGGCCAAGGAAGAGTCAAAGTATGAGGACCTAAACATAAGGTTACTAGGGATCCTCAAGTCAAAGGACTAATTATATGTATTAGCATAAGTCGAAGAACTTGCCACTATAACTATTTAGTGGAATCTACAGGCGGATCTTTAGTATCTTATTCCTTAACAAGCACCCACTAATATGTATCCATATCTCGTGTACGATTGCTCATGGAATGGAACAACATCTAACCCTTAGATTTATGCATCATTAGAGCAAGTTTATCTAAAAATTAGATGCCCTTGTTCTGATAAGATCTTATGACTTTGAAGATTTAAGATCATGACCATGTAAGACTTATTCCATAATCACAACTCAGTGTGTGACCAAGTCCCGTAGTCTTGTGTGATCTAAGAACTTCAACTAAATGCCAGTGAAGTAATTCGAAGCATAAGATGAAGATGGTCATATAAAGAATATCATTCAATCAAAATTGCATTACAAGTGAAATAGTTTACATGCCAATCTAATTAGCTTGCGGGGTGCTATTCCAGCAAGATCTAATTAGTTCACCCATGCTCATTCTACTAAGATCATGAGTTTCCTAAATACCAGTAACGTTTGGCATCCATTCCTTAGGAAGTAATCTAAGAACCATCTAAATTGGCTCATCCTTGTTTATAGTTCTACTGAGTGTAAATATATGATTTATAATTTCCATGAATCATATATCTAACAACTGGTCTCATCAGGCTTCATATGGAACATTTCATACTTGTGAATGAGATGAGCAATCCTCTCTTGCTGAACTTGCTAGTACCTTCGTGGGTTACTTGTAATATTTCCCACATTTGCTTTGTTGTAGCTCATGTACTAACTCGATTGTACTCTTCTTTGGTGAGAGTGCACGAAAGAATATTTTGGCCTTTGCATTTATTGAGATGGCCTTTTTATCATCATTGGTAAATTCACGTCACTCTTTTAGAATTATTTATCTATCAGCTAATTTTGTTGGAATCATCGACCCTTTACTAACTACATCCCATAAATTAAAATCTAGGGTAATTATGTATTCTTGCATCCAATGTTTTCACATGGCATAGTTGGAACCATCAAACAACACAAGCTAGTTGTGCAATTGCCTTTTTGCAAAGATGTTAGAATGTTAATAGCCATAAGATCTTTTACTCTGGTAGTTACTCCACAATATAGAGAACTAATGTTTTGATGCCAATTGTAAGTGATTATAAGCATAAGGGGGGAGATGAATTAGGATTTTGATGTAGTGAAAGTTTATCACTCAAAATACTTTTTGGCTTTTTTAAGTCTTTTGGAGAAAACTATTTTAGTTATTAACTAGAATTTGTAAATACCAGTTAAGCTATCACTCAGTCCAATGATAAATAAAGTAGTAAAATAGAATTAAAATGACACTAGTATTTATAGAAGTTCAACAAGTCTACTTCTCTATGTAGATTTTTTCTTAGGATTTTGAACCTATCAAATTAATTAATATGTGAGAATGTTTTACAAGTAATTATAGTAATTTGACAGTAAGAAAATGAAAGGATTAGAACCACCATAGCAGAGTGAAAAACTAACTTTTTGCGAAGAGCTAAACTAAAATGCTAGATGGGATAATGCACAATGAAACTAGCTGCTTTGTGAATAGGCTCGAGAGAGCTTTTACTAGATTCACTTGCACAACCTCTGTGGACTGATGCACAAGTTGCTACCAATTCATATGGCAAGCTTAAGTCTCTTATTCTAACTAGAACTAAGAACACTACAAAAGATTCCAAATAGTACCGCTTTGCTGGTTTCTTCACTCAGAGGTCCTTAAAGCAACCAAGTGTTGATATGTTCTCTTCACGGGATCCCTCGAGAGTAGATATGACTATCATCTCTTTTCACTACTAGGTTATTTGAGACACAAATTGTCTTGTCCTTATATCCCTAAGGTCTGTCGTAGGCCATCTTCACTTCACTTTTTTCACCACAATGTTCCTTGAAAACACACATAAAGTAAGGAATTAGCAACATTTAAGCATGAAACATGTATGAGAGTATCACACAACTCCTCAAGACACTTAACAAAATTCTTTCCCAACTTAATGATTTATTCTTTTTCAATGCTGCATATTTTTACTTTTATATGCTTATGTCCAATGACTATAAATTCTTATTAAGTTAAGTGTCCATTGGTATTAAATAAAAAACAAATATTTTAGTAAACATGTATTAGTTCCTTAAATTACGAATGTATCTAATGATTACAACATGATATGATTTCTTTCCTAGATTATAGAGATGTGAACCAAGCTAGAATCTTTATGAGATCTTTTAATTATGAAAAATTCCTACATGTAAATAGATTCCAGTGGATAATATGGAAAGATATTCATAATTCTATTGCATGCGTTTAGCATATAATTCTAGGAATGTAATTTTGTCATAATCAAAACTATGTAAATTATTAAGGGGTTAACAAATTATCATCACAAGTGTTAGAAAAAATGCTTTTCAAGCATTCTACTGGATGCTAGATCTAAGTGCATGTGCAAATTGCTAGGATTGGCTGCTGGCGTAGGGTGCTATTTAGTAATACATGGTAGAATAAGATATCTATTGAGCTACCACTATCTATCAATATCTTTTTGACTAGAAAGTTAGCATGTGACATTGAGATCACTAAGGCATCATTGTGTTCTCTTTTTCCAAGCTTTGAGTCTTCTTCTTTAAATGTGATGAGAGGTATTGACGGCAAACTTTGAATACACCAAGGATAAGGTCAATAGCATGAGCTTGTGTTTGTCAATCGCTCATGCTAG
The DNA here is from genome assembly GCA_014898725.1 of Jacaranda copaia. Lineage (NCBI taxonomy): Eukaryota > Viridiplantae > Streptophyta > Magnoliopsida > Lamiales > Bignoniaceae > Jacaranda > Jacaranda copaia. The sequence continues at coordinate 1,656,943 of JACGDI010005800.1, forward strand.
CACTTTCTTTGCATTAGAGAAGTCTTCCCCAGATGACCCCTTAGAAATTACTGAGACAATTCCTATTATAGAGAGATTATTGAGGTTAGCTTGATGTTGGTGCTCTTTTGGGTGGTTGCCTAACTTTGACCTGTAGCTCTCGCTTCTTTCTCTAAGAGGGTTTTTCCTTGGGCTAGATACCTTTTTAGCTACGAACTCCTTGAAGTATTCTCTTTGAATTTGTTTATAAATTTCATCCTTTAGATGGTGGTACGCCTTTGTAGTATGCTCGCTTGTGCTATGAAAATGACACCATTTATTTGATTTAGCCTCATTAGAACGGATGGGTTTTTTTTTGCAGCAGTCACTAAATAAGACAGTGCTACAACTCGATAGTTAGAATTTTTTTCTAGAATATGAAAGGAATGCATGCATGGTGATGGCATGAGAAGGGCTATTCCTTTAGTCTTCTTGATTCTTAGTATGGTTACCTCCTTTGTCACTTGTCTTTCGCTTAAGGGCCTCTTGAGGAATCGCTGTTTCCTATATGCTAATATTTTCTCAGTGCTAGAAGGAGTGCTTCTAATGTAACATATATCTTTCCAACAATTGACTTCCAAAATTTGAGATGTTTCATATTTTTGTGGATGATACCACAGTGAAGCTTTTGGATTACATGAGAGATCCCATGGACAACTTATACCAAGTGGTTGAGATAACTCCTCAAAGATTTTTCTCTTATTACTTGAGGGTAAATATATGGGATGCTCACTTAGGGTACTTGTGGTTGATGGAGAAGTTTTGAAAGAAGAGTTGTGCTAGTACTTCTTGTCTAGTAATGGAGCTTGTTGGCAGTTAGTTGAATCACATCAAAGCTCAATTTGTGAAGGTGGTAAAGAAGAATTTGCAATGTATGGCTTCATTCAGGTCATAGAGTTCTCTCATTGATAAAATGTTATCCAAATGTTCTTGAGGGTCTGCAATACCATCCAACTCCAGCAACTGAGCTATCTTTATCTTATGGAGGAGTACTTCTGTGAGGATCACTGGAGAGAATGGACTACACCTCGAGAGAGTGATGACCAATAGGTAGTATTGGCTCCCTATGCCTACATATTGTTATGGCACCAAAGAATGCATCCAAACTACCATATGCTTTAGTATATGCTTAGTGAGATCCACTTGGAGTTTAGAATGAGTATCTTCGTGATAAGGTAAAGAAAAGAGAGCAATATCATGCCTTGTATCAGCTTTTTGCTTGGATTTGTTTGGGGATGTGAAGGCCTTTTGCTACTACAAGGGGATTGCCGTAGCTCTTGAGGGCAATGTTCCTTAACATATTAGACAATTGCTTTTGTTGTCACTTTAGGCGATAACGCTCTCCAGTAAGGTTCTTCATGCTTCTTGCATAACTAGTAAGATTGGTTCTCCAAGAGAAAGAGCCTGTGGTGTGGGTGTCTCCTTGCTATTGATAAGTAGGGACTAGTACTAAACTAAGTGGTACTTTTTTCTGGTGACTCTCCACATTCTCTAATACTAGGGTCACTTGATTGCTAGGTTCACAAGCTCTTAACTTTATCTGTGTACTCAGTGTTGCTTTTTTTTTTCATTAAGTTTCTCACAAAAGGTGCCAAAATGATGTTGCTCAAAAGTAGAGTGAGGTATTGGAATAGTGCCCTACAAGCCAATGATATTGGCCTTGTAAAAGATATTTCCTTATAAAATAATCTTAATTAAATGATATTCTTTATATGGTCATCTTCTTCATATTATACTTTATATCACTTCACTCATATTTGGATGAAGGATTTAGATCATATATGACTATAGGACCTGGTTTGGTGACCATGGAACAAGTCTCATGTGGTTGTGATCTCAAATTTTTTAAGTCATAGAATTTTAATGGATAGGGCATCTAAGATTTGAATAGAGTTGCACTAATGATGCATAAATCCAAGAGTTAGATATTGCTCTATTTCATAAACAACTATATGAGATTCGAGTGCATGTTAGTGGGTGTTTGTTAGAAAACAAGGCACTAAAGACCTATCGGAGAATTTACTAGATAGCTATAGTGGCAAGTCGGTGGTGGCTAATTTTTCCACTTATGTTAGTGCATATTATAGTCCTTTAACCTGAGAATCCATGATAACCTTATGTCCGGTCCTCATACTTTGACTCCTTCTTAACCACTTAGGGGGTCTATTGGGTTAAGATGGGGTATGAGCTACTTGGGACGGAGGTTTGTGAGATTTAAGATGGAATTATACTACTTGCTATTATGAAGGACGAGTACATCTCCTATGTATTTTATAATAACCGATTCCCAAAAATTCTTGCACAATGTGGTGTGAAAATTTGAAAAAGGAGTCTCCAAAGAGGAGGTCACACAAAGGGATCGAACATTGAAAATAGAGATATAGTATCAAGATTATTAGGGAGCCGTCAAATATCTTACCTTAGGCCTCTTTCGGGAGATAAGAGATGGAAGTATCGTATTTGCATGATATGTATAGAGCTATGATAGTTCTCTAGAATATTCATTTTCGCCAATTAGTTGGGCTCCATAGGCCTGAGGTTGGATATCGACTATGGAAATTGGGGACTCTTCAATTAATGAGATTAATTAAATTGAGTTGATCAATTTAAAAGGAGTTTTAAACTAAAATAAATATAAGATATTTAAAAGTTATGAGCCCAAGTCCAATGAATGATTAAACCTATTGGGTCACACACAAATGCTAATTAGCTTCCTAATTGATGAAATTTTTTTTCTAAGTGTTAGAAAACTAACTCATAATGGACCAATTTTATGGTACCAATTTTCAAGGTCATTTTTGGCTTGGTTAATTTAAGTGTTAAATTAATCAACTAATTTTAGGAGTTAAATTAGACCAATAATTAAGGAGTTAGTTATTTGATGCCAACATGACCATCAATTGGCTAAGTTAAGTTTAAACGTTAAGCCAGTTTGACTTAAGAGTTAAAGTTAATTAATTAAATTAAAGAGTTTAATTTAATTAATGGGAAGAATGACTTTTGGAGGAAAAATTCAAATGAAGAGTTCATTTGAGTTGATATTTTAATTAATTTGAAATTAGATTCTAAATTAAATTAAAATGCACATGAAATTTAAATGTGATTTGAAATTCAAGCTTGCCACCTTGGCAAGCAAGTGGCCGCCCACCACCCTTGAGGAAGGTGTGATGCCTAGTTGGCATCATGCCATCCTCCCTCTATATAGATATAGAGGTGAGGATATTTAGCAGCTCGCACCATTTGTGAAGAATTAGATTCTACCACAATTCCTTCCAAAAACCTCTTAAAGCATTGCATTCATGTGTTGAAAGCTTTTCTTTTTTCTTCTTCTTCCCTACCTAAAATCAGCCTCCAGCATAGCAAATCTACTCTCTTATTCTAGCTTATATATTGGAGATTTTAGAAGACTTACTTGGTGTGTGGATTATAACAATAGAGGAAAACAAGAGAATCTCTTTGTTTTGGAGATCCACCTGCTCAGAGTCTTATTTGGAAATTTTCTCTAGGAAGTTCCAAAGGGATTTTTTATCCAAATTTTTTAAAATTATTTCTTCAAGGTGTTGAGAAGTTTCAATAATTTTTTCAGAATTTTTGGAGGAGTTTTGGTTGGGTAATTTTTGCACTTTTTCAATCGCGCTAGTAGCAAACAGTTTCTGGAATTGTGAAAAGTTCATAAGTCTCTCCTTGGATTTTGCTTTTCAAGGTAATGCTCTCTCCAAATATTAATCCCTAACATGATTTGATCCTTGGTATGCTTGTAAAAACTAGTTAATTTTATGCTTTTGAAGTTTTGATAATCGTATTCTAGTAGTTTACTTGCTTTGATGAGGTCCTATTTGAAAAATAATAGAGTGTCAGTTTATCTTCTCAAGACACGAGTAGAAAGATCTACTCCTCTTGAGAGTTTTCCACTTAGAGAAATTTGGCAATTGATTTCTGGTCTCCTATTTCTCTCTAGGACTTGGTATTTATAGATTTTAGTCTTGATGGGCTTCGTCTAAGTAAGACTTTCATGCACTCTTTATAGTCTTAGTTTGTCCTTTGTGCTTTCCAGCTTATTTACTTAGTTAATTAATTTTGGGATTGATTCATCAATTTAGTCAAATTACTAAAATGACCTTAAGTCTAATTTTAGTCACATGCATCGAATAGTATGACTCTAACTTCTCCTGGTCGTACTCACTTACTACTCCTCATATGTAGTTACTATTAAAGGTATTATCATCTACATTCCAATGAGAGTCAACACTACAACTTTAGTGTAAGCCATAACAAAAAAGTCCCTTTCCTTTGCTGACATGAAAAAGATAAGCTAATTGCAAACATATGCCTCCAATAGCTAGTATAGACGCATGCTGTTTGATTGGTTTGGATTGAGCTTTTCCCTAGCACTAGCTTAATGCACTATCAAGGATAGAGGAGTATGTACCTCATTCAATTGCCAAATGAGGGGCTCCATCCCCATTAGCTAGTACTGCCTCCCTATTGCGTTGCTCTACTTCTCATTTCTAATGTATACCTCTTTCTACCCTCATAACACGAATCTTTGCTAACTTTCTTTTCTACTAAAAAGCAAAGAGTAAATAGATAAACATAAGTATTGATAAGAATACAAATAAGCAATAACTTAGAGATATGTTCAAGCACTTAATAGGAAAAAATGGGCTAAGTACTCACTAAAAACAAATAAGCGACATTAAAAAGATACTCGAATACCTTTGCCTCCTCAAAAAATCCTACAAAGGTTGCAATGAACTTGACCTAGATAACTAAACATGAAGAGTTGCTCCGTTCACGAGGGATACTCCAACTTCATTATGAATAAAAAATTATCTATTCCAAGGCCCTTGTAAAGAGGCTTATTAGGTATTAGGTTTGGAGAAAACATAAAAAAGGCTCATTGGACACCTTATATACTCTAAATAAAAAGTTAAAACTGTCTAAGAAAATTGGCAAAACCAAGTCAATCAGATGTTGTTGAAACCCCGAAAAGTATATAAAAGGTTAGGCATAAATTGAATTAGACATATCTCATAACTCTTCACTACATCTAGCAAAAAACAAAAAAAACAAAAAAAATTGGGCCCAAGAAAACCCATAGGTGAAGTAGCTACTTAACACAGTGAAATACCCTTTAGGAGGTAACACCATATTACCACTTGGTGAATAGAGTAGTAACTCAAACTCCTCAGAAACACATAGTCAACATCTCAAAATGTCTAAGATTGGAGCATCTTATCTATGCAACTTGAGCAAAGCCACTATCAATAATAGGAATGTCCTTTAGGCTTCTCACCAGAAGAACCCTCTACTCCATACTTAGACTTAGACTCTGATATAGAAAACAACTCATGGACAAAACATTGACTACTCAACCTTTGAGACTCACCTTTATTCTCTAACACTTGACCAGACGATGTGAACAAATTATATTTCATTTACTAAAATTTTTTGTAATGGAGGTAAATTTCTTTGCAAATGTTATATTTATCATAACAACGTTGAATTTTTGTTACTAAAATGCTTGTCTTGAGTAACAAAATAAAAATCTTGTTACCTTTAACTAAAATTTGTTACGTTATATTTTTTATGTTTTGTAACTAAATAAATAATCGTTTCGAAAAATGTCATTTTGTCACATATAATATTTTTTTGTCATTTAGGAAAATTTATTTGTAACAAAATTCGATACTTATTTTTATAGGAAAATGTTCATTACAAATAAATTATATTGTAACAAAATGTCTAGTTACTAAAGTTAATTTAATTTTCCCTCTAGAAATTTGTTTCCTCTAAAATTCAATTGTACACAATGGTAACAATTGTTTTTATTACTAAATGTAAATGATAATTAAATTAATTTCACACTCATACTTTGTGAATTGGGCTTTAGTTTAAGAAATGGGCTTCACAATAATTCAAAAACGTTGTTAACTTGACTTAGTTTTATAATTGGATTTAACTAAAGTTTTAATTGGTGAGTTATGCCTTATTATAAGAATTGAGATTGAACAAATTAGAAGTGAAATAATTTCTTAATTAGGCTAATTTAATTATAGAATTCGGAGGGGTTTAACAAATGTATTGTAGATTATGTTTTAGTTGGGCTGTCATTTAAGAAATATGTTTGACTAAATTTATAGTAAATTAATTGGTGATTTGGGCTTTGTTTTAAGAATTGATTTTCAACAAATTTGGATTCACTAAAAGATTTGTTGGCTTTCGTTAAGGAATTGAGCTTGAGCAAAATTTTTAATGAATAAATTATTGAGCTTCTTTTTTTTGTCTTCTAAGAATTTGATGATGAACAAATCACAAGTGGATTTAACTTGTGAATGAGGCTTTCATTTTGAGAAATAAGTTTAACCAAATTTTGACTAAATAAATTAATTGGGCATTAGCAATTTTTGTTTTATTGATTGGGGTTTACTAATTTTATAGTAAATTAGTTTATTTGTTTAAGAATTGCACTTAACATTAATTTAAAGAATTAATTAATTGCGTTTTACCAACTTATTTTCTATTAATTTGGGTTCATCAATTTTTCAGGGAATTAGTATTCTTTGTTTAAGAATTAGGGTTGACATTAACTTAAGGAATTGGTTAATTGATTTTCTCTAATTTGTTTTTAAAAATTGAGCTTCACCAAAATTTATAGTGAATTGGTTTATTGGGCTTTGTCTAAGAATTAGAGTTCACCAATTTGTTTTAATCATAATAATTTAAAAATTGGTTAATGTGCTCTTTCTATTTTTTAATTAATAATTATGTTTCACCAAATTTTTTAATAAATTGGTGAATTATACTTCAATTGAGAATAACTTTATTGATGTTTTAATTATAAATTATTAAATTGGATTTTATATAATAGTTGGTCTATTTCTTAATTTAAAGAGTTGGTTAATATGACTTTACCAATTTACTTCCTTTATATAATTGGGCTTCACAACTTTTTAAGTGCATTGGGCTTCTCGTCAATCTGCACTTCACCAACTTCTTTTTCAGTGAGTTAGTAAATTGGGCATTCTTGTCTCTTAGTGACTCAGTCTTAACATAATTTAGAAATTTGATTAATTGGGCTTCACCAATTTTTTTAAATTATTATTAAGATCAATTTTTTAGAGCATTAGTAAATTGGACTTTCTTCATGAATTAGCCTTCACATTAATTTAAAACTTTAGTTAATTGGGCTTCACCAACTTCTTTTTTATTAAATTATCTTGACCAATTTGTAGTTAATTAGTAAATTGAACTTTCTTGAAGGGTTTAACTAATCTATTTTTTGTATAAATAATTTATAGCAAACTTAATTTTGTTTATCTTAAATTGTATGATGAATTGGCATATAATTTTTTGAATTATTAAATGACTTTCTATTATAGTTAAAGTAGTTAAATAACATATAATTTGGACTTATAAATTTTGGTGCTTAAGAATTTAATTTTTTATTATAATTTATTACAATATTTTTTTAGAAAAATTCTAAAAACTCCTTAAAATAAATAGTTAAAGGTTACGTGCTTGAATAGCAAAAGAAAAGAAAGCAATCTAGTTTACCATAGTACTTAATGAAAAGAAAAAGCTCCCTGAAGTTAGGCCTGTTAATGTTATATTTCATTTTTTAATCATTCTATTGGTTAGTTAAAGATCTTTATAACTTATAGATATCTATATGTTAATTTTGTGCACATTTTTATTATATAAATTGCTAAAATGAAGATAATTTTTGTGGTCTAATATAGGGTAAAGAAAAAATTAACTTAGCATATATCATTAAATATAATGATTATTAACTTTCATGGATTTGAACAAGTTGTTCTTAAGAATTTATTATTTCCTTCAAAAAATGAGTTTTCCTCCAAAAATGAATTTCCTATTATTTTTTTTATTCCCTCTTAGCTCCTCCCTTCATTTTGTGTATAAATAGTATATACAAAAATTATTTTTTTTATCTTATATTTTAAGATGAACTATGATGTATTATTATGGGGGTTAGAAATTTAATTCTATTCTTTGTTATTATTTATTAGGACATTGTTTTTGAACAAAATATTTTTAGAAAAATTGTTTATAAATTCTAAAACTTTAGTCTTTATGTGTAATTAATTTTATTTTAAAAATTAAAATATTCTGTACTAATAATATATTGATGCAAACAATTTGAATATGCATTTATTGAAAATTTTCTACACTTAATTAACACAAATTATTTTGAAATTGGTCAACTTGTATAACTTTAACATAATTGGAAAATTTGAAATTATTTTGAAATACTCATGACATTGTAATATAAACTTAGTAATATAGTTATAAGTTTAATAAAATTATTTTTTATCCCCATATATTTAATGAATTTTTGAAGAATTGTTAGCATCCTTAACAAATTTGTAGACGTCATTTCAAAGTTATCCTTCAAAAGTTGTTTTGATTATTTTTCAAACAAAACTACCCCCGGACTTATTTGTAACTTTAACATGGAGGTTTAACTTTAATATTATTTAAATTACTCGAAATAAATTTAAATAATTTTATCAATAATTTTTTAAATATTAAATAATCTTTTAATTGAAGTTGAATTAAAAAAATAAAAATTTAAAATCATCTACATATAAAGTAATTTAATTAAATATATTTTTAATTATAAAATAAAAATAAAAATCAAATCCTTCTGTTAATTAATATGATTTTGTTTTGAAATTACATCCCAATAATATTAAAAAATAATAATATCTAAAATAATTTAATTAGATTAAGTTGAATATATTTTGTTTTAAAATCATTATCATATCTAAAGTAATTTAATCTGATTTAGTTAAATTTATTTATTAATTAAATAAATAAGTAAAAGAATTAAAAGAAAACTAAGAAATTAATTCCATCTCTTAATTAATATATTCATATAATTTAAATTATAAATATAATCTAAATAATTTAATTAGATTGATTAGAATTTATTATTAATCAAAATTATAAAATTAAAAAATAAAAATAAAAATAAAAAATCTATTATCTTAGATAACATAATTTCATAATTGAGAATTACATATTTTATAGTATGAAAATAACATAGTTAAATATAATTAAGCCTTTCTATTAATTAAAATAAATAATTTAAAAATAAAATAAAATCTATAACAATGTATTTAATAATTTACTTAATGCGTGAAATCAAGAGTTTGAACCTTATGAGACCTTGATGTGTGTATATATAAACAAAAAAATTAAATTTATTTATTAATCAAAATAAATAATTTAAATAAAAATAAAATCTAAAATTTTATCCTAACAATATAATTTTAATAATTTTAATTATTTTGGACAAAGTAATGTAATGATTTTAAATAAATAACATATGTTAAAAAAATCAATTTAGGTTAATTTGATTAAAATTTATTAATTAACAACAAATAAATAAGTAAAAATGTGTGTGTATATATATATATATATATTTTGCTCCTTTCCCAATCCCGCCTTCCCTCTTCCTCCTACCCCTGCCTCTTCCAACCAACGCCCCCCCACTTCCCCCCTCCCATTGCGGAAACCCCCAAGCCAGGCCATAGTTGGCTAGTAGCTAATAGTTGATGGTCCATGGTTGGTCGCATGGTCAGCAGCTTGGATGCTGGTTGTTTTTCCATAGCCAGTTGTAGCAGTGGCCTGACTTGGCCGCTAGCCACAACCAAAGGTCAGCCATGGTTGGCAATATGGGGTTGGGGGAGGGTGGTTGGGTTATATATGCTTATGTATATAGTTATATGATATTTATTTTATATGTATTTATATTGATATTATATACATTTATATAATATTTATATAGATATAAAAAATTTTAATTTTTTATGAGGATTTTGTGTTATATATTTTTAATTTTTTTTAAAAATTATTTAATGAAGGTTGGTTGTGAATTTCAAATTTTGTGGAACTTTTATAAATAAATCAAAATTTTGGGACTGTTGGGTAATTAATTTTTTTAATTTAATGGTTTTGTCCAAACACTAACGGAAGTTGAGGTGTTGCTCCAAATGTGTTAAAAAATTTAGAGTTTTGGTCCTATAAGTGTCAACCTAAGAATCAAAAGTGCAAACCCCCCTATCCAATTGGACCAAAAATGCAATTTTCCCTATATAATCCAACATTGCATTAGTTAAAAAAAAAAGTAAGGGCTTCATTGAAATAGTAACAATTTTATTGGGCTAGTTGCAATTTACCCCCTTGTGATTTGTGAAATAAGTATCAAACCCTCATGTGAAAGAAAAATATATACAAAATAAGTTCCTTATGTTTTATAAAACCATGCACATCGTCTCCCCCTCTACATTTGTTGCCCATTTAACATAATTTTAATATAAAAAGATCAATTTATCCTTAATCATTTCACATATTTATAATTCAATTTAAATAACTTTTTTATTATCATATTTTTTTCTTTTCTTTTTCATTCTCGTTTCTCTCTTCTTCCATTATTTCATATATTTCTCATTTTATACATATATAAATTTAACATTATTTCTCATTTCTTATTATTTCATATATTCTCACATTTTATACATATATACATATTTATCTATAAAATTTTAAATAAATTTTATTTTTATCTTTTTTCTTTCTAAATATTCATACATATATACTTATTTTTTCTATTTATACTTATTCACACATATATAATATACATATATATAAATTTATTAATCAAATTTAAATTACTTTAATTTTTATCTATTTTTTTCTATTTATTCATTTCGAATTAAATAATATTTAATATTTTTAAAAATATATAATATAATTTTTTATTTATACTTATATACATATATAGTATATATATAAATATATACACTACAGGAAAATAGGTTAATTGCGGCATATATTTTGCAATGGTTTGTTTCAACTACCACAAAATATTAATTTGACAATGGTTAAGTGGTGATTTATCTAAACCACAGTTGAATTAGCCATTTAGTAGCGATTTCAAAAAATCGCCACAAAATTCATAATAAATGGTGGTGGTTAGTGTAACCACCATTAAATGAATAACTTCGTGACAGTTTTTCTAAACTGCCACAATTAATAATATTGTTTCTCTTGCTTATTAGATTGTCCTTTTTTTTTTACTTTAAAGGGTTTTGTTCGCAACTTTTTAATACATATATATAATGCCAATTATTTTTGATAAATATTTTTTTTATAAATTTCTAAAATAAAGTGTTTTATATTATAAACTCTTCTACAATTTGAAAAGAAATATTCACTTATTTTTAAAATTTGAACATACTCCTGTAATAATTCAGACCCTATGAATTTTAAGTTTTTATTTTATTCATATATTGCAAGGCTTATTTTGAAAGATAAAATATGATATTTTTATATGCTTAAAAAATATTATAAAATCTTTTTATTAAAAACTTAGCCAATCACCCTCCTAGTCTAGATTTCTACTTGTTCGTTAATATTGTATATTTTGATTAATGAAATAAATTATTATATTATTTTCTTTACCCGAAACTCACAATGTAAAGATATTACTCCTTTACCTAACAATTTATATATACATATATATACATATATGGAATAAAATTTCTTTACTTCATGCAACTATGTTATATAACTATCCTACATTTTCTGTTTATTTCTTTCAGTTCACTATATGATACTCTTATTTTATTTATTCAAATGACAATTACTATTTATTTTTAAAAATAATAATAATATTCTAAAATATTCTAATAAACTAATTATGTCATATCATGGATTTTGAAAACTTATTTTTAATAGTATAAAAACATTCACACCATTTACTCTTTCGATTAATATTTTTTATAATTTTATTTTATTTACATTAAGAACTGGGGATGTAAATGAGATGAGATAATTTGTGAACAATTCAAACTCGCCGGTTAAATGAGCCAAGCAAAGCTTAATAAGTACAAGTATCTATGCACATATCTATGTTAACTAATCTCAATTGTAGCCAAGTTGGTAAGTGCCTTGTTGCAAGTATTTGCAGGCGCGTGTTGGAGTCCTACTAGTGGCAATTTTGAGTTTCTAGTTTCAGTAGCTTAACATGCCAAGGTTCAATGTGCATTGGTCCTTCTAGCCCAAAAATTATTGGGTTTAGTGTTTTCCAGCCCATCTATTGGCCGGCCATCATGCGATTGCCTAGCACGCCTAGATCTACTGTGCTTGGCCCATTTAGGCGGCCCTAACTGCGAAGCCCAACCTTCAATCCATTGCCACGTTCATCAATCAAGCCCCGAGATTAGGTTTTGGCTAGTTCAAGCGGCCCATGGGGAAGAAGGCCAAGTTAATGTTGGGCCCACCTACCAATAGCCCAGTGCTAGAGTCATTGCTATCCTGAAGTCCAGCCCATGGAGATGTCTCCTGCCAATGTCCCAAGTCCAGCTACCAAACCCTAAAAAGAAGGAAATACTAAGTAAGCCAAGTATGGTTACTTGAGACAGCTTAATGCTTGAAAAATTAATGTATTGCATGTACTAAATGTAACAAAACTTTTAATCTCTTTCGTAACGAAACTCTTAGTTGTCTATTCCATTAATAATGAAATGCTTATTTTTGAATTAAAATATTATTAACTATTTGTAACCAAATATTTTGTTACATAAACAATTAGTAACTATACTTTTTTAATAAATAATATTATTATATTATTCATTGGCAACAAAAAAATAAAATGCAATAAAATTGCCAATGTTTTAGTAACTAAATATTTCGTTACGCTATAAAAATCTATTGTAACCAACACACTTTTTTTGTTGCTAATATCATATTTTTGATAACGATATGTTTCATCACCATGTGGTAATCATTTTTAATGAACCATAATATTCATTACAAATACTTTTAGCAATGGGCTTTAACACACGAAATTTTGGTAACCAAAGTTTCATTACCAATTACCTAAGGTAACGAATTTAAGCATTAACATAACGAAATTCTTTGTTACTAAAAGTGTAATTTGTTGTAGTGAACTCAGAATATATAGCGACACTAAAAGGAGAATAACTTACTTAATCAAACAAATCTAGATGACTTGTGATGCCCAGTGCTGTTGCTACTCATGAACAGGGCGACAATGGCCCCTGTGCGAGTGCCAATGAGGGTGCCATTGCCAGGTGCCCTATGGCGCCCTACCACTCTCACCTTTGTTAGCAGCCCACGCGATCGGTGATAGTAGGGTAGCGCCCTCCTTCCCCTATACTTTTAACTTTGGATCCATGGAACTTGCTTAGAATGGGACCTACTTTCTGATATGATTTGACCCAACAAAATTTGGAAATTTTTTTATCATTTCTAAAGACCTAGGTGAAAATTTGTAAATGAAACAAGTAATGTGAAAACAAAATAAAGAAAAGATGAATTATAGGAGAAGTTATCTTGAGAACTCATTTCAGTACTCTTCACAAAAACTTCTCTCTCTAACTTGGCCAAATTTTTGTGAAAGTCCTTGGGTGATGACAAAATCATCAAATGAAGAGCTCTTCACAAGCCCTATAGACTTCGAAACCCAATAAACCTCAATTTACATAAAAGTTGAGTAAACTCAACTGCACTCTTAATTTAATCAATGAAAATTAATTAAATTAATAACCTATTTTGATGAAGGTAAAAATTGAAATTGATCCTTATGTTATATTTTGAATATGAAAACCAATGTTTCAAATTAGAAAAAGGGAGGTTGATGGTGTGACTAATTAAGTTTATAAGGATAAAAGGCACAATGGATAAAAAAAATAATCAAATAAAAAGATTGAAGAGCCCAAATCAATTAAGTCTATCAAGAATTCAAGCCTATTAAAAAATAAATTATAAATATTAAGCTCCAAAGAAATATTGAATACATTAAATTATTCACAAGAAATCACGAGTACTTATTAATTGAAAACTCTCTAAATGCTCTATAGAAAAAGAACGTGATGCATTATTATTTCCCAAAAAGGACCCTAATGCATTTTCATGCAACATCAAAATGATGAATTTGAATATTTTATTTCAAAATAATGATTAAAGTATTATAAAAATGAAAAATTTAGGGGTTGTATATTTTTCAATGTCTTAAAAGATATGTTTCTCAAAATATGTGTACATCTACGTATTTTTAATAGTGAGTATTTTATATTGAATTGAACTTGAATTTGATTGATATGATAATATAAAATAATATGTTAAATTTAGAAACAAAATCAAGCATGAAAATAAATGATATTTGTCAATAAAAATGTAATAATTAATTATTTTTAATTTTTAAATAGTAACGAAAATAAAAATGAGTTTTGCAAGCACAACCAAAAGCAACCCTGATTTTCTTTCACTTCTGACTTTTAGCCTTTATTTTTTGTCTATACTGAAATGGAGAAGTATAATTGATTTAAGAGGGGATTTTATGTATATTTGTTTATCTGTTTCGTCTTCTTTTTTCTTCTTTTCTTTTTCCTGATCAGTTGACCTTTTGTTGCTAAAACAAGAATTTATGTATTTACAATTTAAGGATATAATTTTATGTACACAATTATATAACTCGGAAAATAAAATTTTCAGGTCTCATTCTAAATTGAAGCATCAAGATTATAATTTTATGAATAATCCTTTGAATTTATTCGCCAAAGGCTTAATCATATGGAGAGAAAAGACCACATAATTTTTTAATGTAATGCGAAATTGCACCCACATTCCAACAATTATGATGGTCCATGAGACGGAATCATTGGAACAAAGAAATTTAATATAGTTCTTGGTATAGGTGTAAACAAGAAAAATTATAGGGTTGAGTTTGAGTTTGAATTTGAGTTTGATGAGTGTTTTTTTTAGTTATGAGTTTAATATAATGAGAAAGAGTTTGATCTCACGATCTCAACATTAATCGAACTTCGCAGAAAGTTGAAGTTTGAGTGCAACTTGGTTTAGGTACATTAAAATCAAATCCAATCCGATGATCTGATAATAACTCACCTGAAAAAAAATAAGTTTGGATTTGGATCAAGTTGGGTTAGACCCGAGAAAAAAAAAAGATTGGGTTGATTTTGGGTCAACCCAATAACCCAAAAAAATAAGTAGGTGACTCAATAATCCAATAAACCCGACCCAACCCAACCCAACTCGACCCACCTGAAAATTTCAACTAATTAAAATAAAATATAAATAATATATATTAAAAAATTTAAATTTTAAAAATTCAATTACAATTTACAAATTTATAAATTACAATAACATTATTAACAAATACGTAATAACAGTTTTATTCTTTAAATTTAAAGACGATTGACTAAATCACCAAACACAACCCTCACACATCCTACTCCAAAAAATAGAGAAACCCTAGCTTTCTTTGTTGTTGTATGATAGGTAATTACCAAACATAACCCTCCCCACCTTCTGCTCCAAAAAAACGGAGAAACCCTAGCCTCTTCTGTTGCCGTGCGCCCCCATCGCACTACTGCCATTTGCCATGTGTCCCCTTAATTATTATGCCAAATTTTAGATTTTATTGTAAATCAAATTTATATTCAATTATGATTTTGGAATTTATAAATATAAAAAATAAAATAAATAGATCAAGTTGGGTTGGGTCGGGTCAGATTTATCAGGTTGTTGGGTGACCTGACTAAAAATCAAGTCAACCCTAACTTGATACAAAATTTTGTGGATCAAGTTAGGGTTGAACCTTTTGGGTTTAACATGGGGTTAGGTTGGGTTTGAGTTTGGTATTTTTATGTTATATCCCTACCTCAACCTAACTTGAACCCACCCAATCAACACGAATTGACACCCCTAACTTGGTTCATAAATTGCTCCAAGTTATTATAACATTGAATAAGTATTACATTGTTAATATATGATAATTATTTAGTGTATGTATACAAAATATTTAAAAATAAAAAATAAGTTATTAATATATGATAATTATTTAATTAATATATAAAATATTTAGAAATAGAAAAAAAAAATTACGAGCTTGCTCGTGAATTGTCTAACAATTGAATAAAACTTGAGCTTAACTCATTGTAATTTTTTAGCTTGAGTTGAACTATATATTTAAGCTCTGCGAGCTAACTCAGATTCTTCTTACATTCCTAATTGTTGGACAATAAACAATTCAACTGTATTTTATCTCAAAATCACCATAACTAAGGTTGTGCGTAACAAATAGCTATAATCAATTTATTTATCTTACTAAGTTGTTTTTGGAATTTGTAAAACCTCCTCTAATTTTTGTTTTTGTTAACAAATTAGTGCTGGTTTATTATATTTCCAAATTAGCATATAAATTTTACTCTATCCACTCCTATTTAAGCATAACTTCCTTGATACGTTTTCAAATGATTGGATTTATTCAGAAATGATTAATTTAAATTAAAATTAAAGTTTTACGCCTGAATCATTATTAAAAGATTAGTAGTCTCACTGAGCTCTCACCTTAAGGGTGGCCGACTTCAAGTTGCCATCTTGTCAATTCCTGGTACTAACCTCATAGCCACTAGATGTTGGAATAGTAATCTACAAGTCAATTAAATTGACATATCAACCTTTTTATTTGTGAAATAAATTTTAATTGAATGATATTCTTTAAATGACTATTTTCATCTTATGCTTATGTTTATTTTACTGGCATTAGGTTAAAGCTCTTAGATCACACAAAATTGTGGGACTTGGTCATGTACTAGGTGGTTATTATGAAACAAATTTTTAAACAATCGTGATTTTAAATCTTCCAAGTCATTGGATTTTATGAGACAAGGCATCTAAAGTTTGAATAGACTTGTACTAATAGTGCATAAATCCAAGGGTTGGATATTGTTTCGTTTCATGAGCAATGACATATGAGATATATATGCATGTTAGTGGGTGCTTGCTAAGAAATAATGCATTAAAGGCCTACTCGGAGAATCTACTAGATAGCTACAGTGGCAAGTTCTCTAACTTACGCTAATGTATATAATTAGCACTTAGTGGCACCAATTTTGTGACATTTTATAATATAATGACACAAAAGAGTATTATGGTAATAGTTGCTAAAAATACCACTATAATTTAATATTTAGTGGTATTTGATTATTAAATGATAAAGAAAATAGTAGCATTTGTTTGAAAATACCAAGATAAATGTATTTCAAAGACATTTAACTAGTGTCACTATTTTTTTTAGAAAAATGCCACTAATATGCAATTATGGCGTTGTTTGAAAAAATGCCATAAAGTGTTTAGCGGTACTAACTTAGTGACATTTATGGTGTAATGATAGACAAAAGTAATATAGCGATAGTCAGAAAAAATCTTATTGTAGTAAAATATTTAGTGGCATTTGATTATTAGATGGCATATAAAATAGTTGCATTTGATTAAAAAAGCCAATGAAGATATAATTTGATGGCATTTAAATAGTGCCACTATTTTTTCTTAAAAAATATCACTCATATTTATTTATGATGTTGCTCAGAAAAAATATTACAAAGTATTTAGTAGCACTAGTTTAATGACATTTAGTAGTGTAATGATACAGAAGAATAATATAGTGATAATTGTTGAAAATTTCATTGTAATATAATATTTAGTGGCATAAGTGACAAAGGAAATGATGACATTTGATTGAAAATGCCAACATAAATATATTTGCAAGGTATTTAAGTAGTGCTACTATTTTTTTTTAAATACTACTCATTTATTTATAGTGTCATTTATAAAAGATACTGTAAATTATTTAGTGGGCGTCTCATTTAACATTGTTTTATAATATAGTGACACATTAACTAATATAATGATAGTAATACAAAATAATATAATATAATTCTTAGTTGTAATTGATTAACAATATTATAAAAATGTAATTATGTTGAAATTACTAACATAATTATATGTTAAAAGCATTTAACTAAAAAAACTACTCATAATTTAGTTATGGTGTGGCATGAAATAAATATCACACAAAAATAGATAAGATATATATCATTATTAATAACTGTAAAGTTTATAAAATTGTATCATATCATAATGCATTGATTAAATTAACTACTTAATATAATTTTAATGTATCAACTAAATTAACCATATTTTTTAAGAAGTATAAAAAATTTAAGTTTTTGTCCAATTTTCCCCTCAACTATACATTATTTTTTTTTTGGAATATTTTGTATCTCTAAATTTAATGTCTCACACTTTTTCAAATGCATTATTTAATATAATAAATTTGAGTATATGTTTAAATAATTGTAAGTTTAATGTCTCACACTTTTTCAAATGTATTAGTTATTATAATAATTTTGAGTATATATTTAAATAATTGAGAAAATATGCTTTTAAAGTACAAAAATATAATAATATTTCTGAATATTTATAATGAACATTTGGTGGCTAGTTTGATGGTAAACTCAAATTTTTTTCAAGTAAAATATTGCAAGTTTGAATCTTGTACAAAGCAATTGGAGTCTCATGTATGGGCTGCTAGAGATAGATTAGGATGTCAATCAATAAACTCTTTTTTGCTATTTAATTTAGCATGTTATTTAATTAATTTTTATGGCATGTTAGTATGTCTTTTAAAAGAATCTTTTATAGCATTTTAACGTTACTATATGCATTTTTTATGTCATGTTAGCTTGTCATTTAAAATTATATTTTTGATATTTTAACATGTAATTTACTGTACATTTTGTGGCATATTATCTTGTCATTTAAAGGAATTTTGGTGACATTTTAACATGTCATTACATGTATTTTTAGTGGCATATTAGCATGCCATTTAAAAGTATCTTTAAAGGCACTTTGGCATGTTATGTAATGTATTTTTTATGGTATTTTAACGTGTCTCTAATATATATTTTGTTGCATTTTATTAGTGTCATAAAAGAGTTAAATTAAAGGCATTTATATCTATAGTTACACCACTAAAAGTGATATTTTTAACAAATGCTACTAAATATAAAATTGTTACTATAATTCTATTTAAGTGACACTTTTTAATGCCACTAAATGCAATTTTTCTTGTAGTGTAGTTCTTTGACTTGAGAATCCATGGTAACATTGTGTTTAGGTCCTCATGGTTTGACTATTCCCTAGCCACATAGTGGATCATTTGGATGGAGATTGAGAATGTGCTACTTAGAGATGGAGGTTTGTGAGATCCAAGATGGGATTCGATTCCTTGTCGTTGTGAAGGGCAAGTATATTTCTTATGTATTCTATGACAATTGATTCCGACAAATTCGTGTGCAAGGTAGTATGATAATTTGAAAAAGAAATTTTTCAAAGAAAAGGTCATAAAGGGGAATCGAACATTGGGAATAGAAACATCGAATGAGAATATTAAGGAGCTGACAAATATTTTGTCCTAAGCCTCTTTTGAGAAATAGGAGATAGGAGGTCCTATTTGCATGGTATCCATTGAGCTAGAATGGTTCTCCAAAAGTATTCATTTTGGCCAATTAGTTGGGTTCCAAGGGCATGAGATTGGATATCGACCATAAAATTTGGGTACTTTTCAATTAATGAAAATTAATTGAATTAAGTCAATTAGTTTAAAGGAGTTTAAACTAATATGAATATTTAATATTCTAAAGTCACAAAGAGTTGTGAGCCCATGTTTAATGAATGGTAAAATCTAATGGGTCACACACAAAAGCCAATTGCAAATCCTAGTTGATGAAGGGGAATTTTCTAAGAGTTAGAGAAATTTCTTCATGACCGATTTTGGAGATAGATGGATGTAGTCATTTTTGGCTTGATCAATTCAATTATTAAATTGTTCTAATTAATTTAAGGAGTTAAATTAAGATCAATTAATTAAAGAGTTAATTATTTGGTGCCACATGACTATCAATTGGTTAAGTTAACTTAAGGAGTTAAGTTAACAATGAGTAGCTTAAGGAGTTAAACTAATTGACTTAAAGAGTTAAGTTAAGGTTAATTAATTAAATTAAAGTGTTTAATTTAATTAAAATGAAGAATTAATTTTGGAGAAAACATTTAAATGAAATGTTCATTTGGTGTGGCATTAGAATTTATTTGGATGACATTTCATGAGATGAAATGAAGATTCCAAATGAAATTCAAATGCGCACAAAATTTAAAGTCACATGTCAACTTGTAAGAGCAAGTAGGCAGCCACCTTGAGGAAGGTGTGATGCCACATTGGTATCACACTATCCTCTTTCTATATATAGATATAGTGGCAGCCATATTCATTGAATGTGTGAATTGCAAGCTTAAATTAGATTCTCTCATTTTCCCTCTAATTTCCAAATGTTGTCTCATGGGTTGAAGCTTCACTTTTCTTCTTCTCCTACCTCCAAATCAAACCTTCATCCTTGCATTTCTCATCTTAGTGATCTAGTTAACATTGAGGAAAATAGGATTGTGCATTGGTGTGTGGATCTTATCATTGTAGGCAAGACAATTGGATTACTAGCCTTTGGAGATCCTCTGTTTCTGGTAGTCATTTGGAGGCTTTTCTGGAGAGCCTTTTCATTTTTTGTTTCAGCTGAATTTTGGACTATAAATCCATCAAAGTGTTGGTGAGTTCCAGTAAAAATTTCAGTTGGATGAAAAATCATTTGGTTGGTCAAACGTTGCTTGGAAACCGCTAGGGAGATAGTTTCAAGGAGTTGAAAGTTTCTTCCTAGTTCCTTGGATTTTGAGCAAATCAAGGTAATCCTCATGCCAAATTTGAATCTATGGCATGTTTAGATCCTTTGCATCATGTGTAGCCTAGTTATTTTAGCATTTTTGAGCTTTGATAATTGGATCATAGTGCTACATGTGACTTCACTAGCCATCTACTAGCCTAGTTATATCCACACACCTTTGATTGCACACTAAAGACCAAGGTTTCTAGTTAAAATGAATTTTGATCTTGGAAGAATTGAGAGAAGTTTAGAGAGAATGCTAGCTAGATGTAAAAGATGAAGGTATGAGATGGATTAAGATCCACAAAATTAAATCAAAAAGAGGCAAAATTAAACTAATCATCTCCTTTCCAAGGATCAAATTACATGCTAAAAATTAGGATTTGAAGGCTGAAAATTACCTTTAAGGATGAAACCAAAGGAATCAACAAGATCACTCCAAGGACTCTTCCAATGTAAAATCTACAAGCTCTAACACTTTGATTTGGTTACTCTTCTTCCAAGCCTCCAAAATTCTGCAAAATTTGCATACTCTTTCATTACCAAAACAGAGAATTGCTAGCCAAAAATCACTGGAAAATGCAGCTCCTTGGTTTCCTAATCGAAGCACCAAATTAGGCCACAAAAATGGTTCAATCAACCAACTTTAAGTTCCCCAAGTGTGGAAATTCTAATGTATAGTCCCCACACCTAGGATACACTCTCAATCTACCTCGCTTTGCTAGAGAAGAGAGGAACAAGGTGATGTGAAGGGTGGGCGGCTTTGGAGGAGGAGAGAAGGAGAAGGGAATCTAAGGGATGGTTATTCAACACAAGAATTATACTACCTTTTGGCGGGAAAATGTGAAGGCATCCAACACCTCAAGTCGCTGGCCACATGCTCCTTATATAGAAGAGGACAAAAGCTTCACATTCTCCATGCATTTGTGCCAGTTAGCCAACTTAAATTTGGATTTAGATTTAATTTGCATTTGCATTTCATTTCACTAAATGAAATGCCAACTCACATAATTCACATGGACTCCTCGATTTGATATTCCTCCAAAACTTAAATTCCTAATTTAATTAAATTAACTCTTTAATTTAATTAACTTAACATCTTAATCTAATTGACCTAATTTAACTCCTTAAATTATTTTGATTAATTTAACACTTAAATTAATCAATCCAAAATGATTAATTGATATTTAGTCAATTTCTCTCTCCTTAGGCAAAAATGCCTAGCAAGTAATTTTCTAATTCCTTAGAAAATTCCTTCCATCAAATAAAAGTTTCCTTAAGCTTTTCTGTGTGATCCATTCGATTCATCCATTCATTAGACATAGGCTCACAACTTAATGTGATATTTTGAATATGAAATATTCGTATTAGTTTAAACTTATTTAAATTAATGACTCATTCAATTAATCCCTATTAATTAAAGAGTACTCCATCTCTATCTTAGTGTCTAGCAACAAGTCCATGGAGCCTAACTAATTGGATGAATGAATTATATCTTAATGAACCATTATAGCTTACGCTTATACTATGCAAATATGGCCCTTCAGTCTCCTATCTCTTGAAAAAGGCCTATGACAATATATTTGCCGGCTCCTTAATAGCCTCGATAACTATGTCTCTACATTTAATGTTCAAGTCCTCTTTATGATCTCAACTTTGGAAAATACCTTTTTCAAATTATCATACTACCTTGCACAAGGATTTCTTGAAATCAATTATTCTAGAATACATAGGAGATATGCTTTTGTTCTTCACAACAACAAGGAAATGGATCTCATCTTGAATCTCACAAATCTCTATGTTTAAATTGCTCATGTCCAATCTAAACCTTGGATGACCTGTTATGTGGTCAGGCCAAAGCCAATGCACAAGGACCTAAACATAAAGTTACTATAGATCCTCAAGTTGAAAGACTAATTATATACACTATCATAAGCTTGAGAACTTGCCACTACTAATGTGCTATTATGGTTATTTAGTGGATTTTCCTGGCGAGCCTTCAATGAACGTTTTTTCTAACAAGAACCCACTAACATGTATCCATGTCTAACATAGATTGCCCATGAAATGGGGGCAATATCTTATCCCTTGGAGTGTGCATTGTTAGTGCAAGTTTATTCAGATTTTAAATGCCCCTTTTCATAAAATTCTATCACTTCGAATATTTAAAATCATGACCTTAGAAATTTATTTCATGATCATCATCATATGCGTGATCAAGTCTCGTTGTCTTGTATGATTTAAGGGTTTCAACCAAATGTAAGTGAAGAATGGGGAAAAATATTTATCAACTCCCTAATAGCCTCAATAACTATATCTTTACATCCAATATTTGATTCCCATTTTATGACTACAACACCTTTTCCAAATTGTCATATTACTTTGCTCAAGGATTTCTTAGAATTGATCCTTATAGAATACATAAGAGATAGACTTGTTCTTCACAACAACGAGAAAATGGATCACATCTTGGATATGATAAATCTCCATATTTAAGTAGCTCATGTCCAATCTAAACCTCAATGACCCACTACGTGGTCAAGGTAAGGTTAGAGACAAAGACCTAAGCACAAGGTTACTATGGATCATCAAGTTAAAGGACTAGTTATATACACTATCATAAACTTGAGAACTTGCCACTACTGACATGCCACTAAGGCTATATAGTGGATTTTATTTGTGGGCCTTCAGTGAACTTGTCCTCTAACAAGCACCTACTAACATGCATTTATGTTTAACATAGATTGCCTATGAATTGGTGCAATATCCAACCTTTTAGAGTATGCATCATTAGTGCAAGTATATTTGAATCTTAGAAGCCCTTTTCTCATAAGATCCTATGACTTGTAATATTTAAAATATGACCTTAGAGACTTGTTTCATGATCACCATCATATGCATGACCAAGTCTTGGAGTATTGTATGATTTAAGTGTTTAAATTAAATGCAAGTGAAGAGTAAAAAGCATAAGATGAAGATGTCCATTTTATTAAAATATCATTCAATCAAGATTATTTCACAATAGGAGTAGTTGTTACATGCCAATTCTAATTAGCTGCGAGGTACTATTCTAATAGGAAAGAGGAACTTTGGAGGGAAAAAGAGAACAAAAATTTTGTTGGGGAGGGGGAGGGCATGGCTGGTCACTTGGTGCAAGAGGGGAAATATTTATAGATCATATTTGAAGATTTTAGAGCATCTAGTCACACTAGCCATGTTCTATATTATTCTCCCTCATTATTGGTCCACTTGGATGCCACCTAATATCTATATGGAATTAATTAGCTCTAATTAAATTCTCTATTTTAATTATCATATCAAGTATTCCTATATTTTAAATGTTCTCTTCCGTTTAAAGGTTTACTCCAAGTTTAGTTTTCCACTTGTACCAATCAAATTAACCCTTTGATTTAATCGGTCTAATTTAACTCTTTAAATCAGATAGACCTAATTAAATTAACTCTTTAATTTAATTTGTCACATAACCTAATTAAATTAACTCTTTAATTTAATTATCTTAATTAACTCTTTAAACTAATTAACTCATGTTGACTAATTAATTTAGCCGAAAATGACTCATTTCATCTAACTATTTAATTTATCTAATACATTAGATAACTTCTCTAAATTCACTAGTGTGATCTAAGACTTTTATGCGCTACTTATTAGATTCACCAATCAATTAGACATGGACTCGTAACTCCTTGTGATTTAATTAAATATCAAATATTTCGATATCAAGATTACTAAACTAAGCGCTCTACCAAAGCAGATGGTGTCCATCACCCAACTCTAACAACTTATTAGTTATGAAATTTCTACAGCTTTTTGTAACCATAGAAACGAGCAAGTGTTAGTCTTAGCATCTATCACTATATTAAGACCATCTCAAGTTCTAGGTAGGTAGCCTAGACAAAATAATAGAAGGGTTATGAAGCTTATCCACCTCAATCAGATTGCAATACCCTCATGTGATTTATAGAAAAAACCACAATAAGCTTTTTGGCCTCCTAGAAAAGCTTGTGTACTTGCCCTAAGAAGTTTTCAACTCTACTATGCTGATGTGTGAGCCAATCAAGTTTACTAGAGATCAATAGGCTGGAGTCTTTGACCTACCAATATGGATGAACAAGAAGAGGTCTCCAACCAAGTTCAACATCTCAATAGGCAATTGGAGGGTCTTTCACATTAAAACTCCATTGAATATTTGTAGGAAAACTATCTTGTCCAACATAAAAAAAGAGAATAGGAATATCCTTCGTTCAAAAGATTCACAACAAAAAGATGGCACCAAATGCCAATATTTCTATTGGCTTTCTTATATATGATGGCTCATCCAATTTTAAGATTGACCACCAGTTACAATCAACTCTAGGAGAAATTCTTATATCAATTAGCCGGTAAGAAAAAGAGTAAATTGTCTCATGCAAAACTTTGCTGCCAAATAGAGTGTAGAAGAGTCACTTAGAGATTTTTTTCACAAGGTTCAATAATAAGGTCTTGAAGATTGACAACTCCTATATTGCTCTTGATAGGCATTCTTTTCTTCGACCTAAGGCATAAAGCGAACATTAACACTTTGGTTAGAGAGCAATTGCAAACTACGAAATCTTTACATGGCCTCATTAACTGATACATGGTCTATAAAAATATGAACTAGATAAAGCTTGGGCCCTTAAACCCTAATAAGAAAAATGAAAAAGTAAGAAGGAAGAAAAAAAAGACAAATTAAATAGGGAAGAGAAGTGATCTCTTATACAATGATTCTACAAATACACCTTTCAGACACAATCATAATAAAGATATTGATGACTGTCCTAAATAATAAGCCATTAAAAAATTAAGGAAGATACTAGAGAGGCAGAAGAACATGTTCTCCAAAATATGCTACACCTTTTATAAAAAAAAAGGCCACGATATAGAAAATTACTTTAAGCTACATAATGAAATAAAGTTCCTGATACAACAAGCCACCTTAAAAAATTCATTATTGAAATGTCATAGACACAAACAAAGTAGCAGCAAGATCAACTTCCTCAGAGAGATTGACCACATGGTTTAAGAAAAAAAGATCAACCTCGAGGTTGAGGATCACCCAATCATGGGAGTAATCAACATAATAGCTGATAGATTAGGTGGAGATGATTCCAAGCTCTCAAGAAATTAGTTGAAAAGAGACTTGGGAATGAAAACATAAAAACGAGAAGAAAGGTGTTTTGCACATTTCCATAAGTTGAAAAAATTCTCTTCTCACAATGATGATCTAGACTAAATTTTGATAATTAAGTTTGAAGACAAACCAAATTACCAAATGATTGTCGAATTGGAGTTTGTTGATTTTGCTATTAGGAAAATCCTAATCGACATGCCAGTTCAAACAACACACATTTCACTATACTTTAAAGATAATGGAGTTAGGTAAAATTTGCCTTGAAGCTAGACCCTTTGGTCACTAAGAGGCTTCTATATAAGTCCACTGGGCTCCATCCAACTTTTAACCTCACTCATCACTATACCGAAGAGGTAAACTCTCAAAGTTAAATACTTCATTGTGGGTGCACCCTTTATTCACAGCATCATTTTGGGAAGACTATTTCTTAACAATTTTTAAGCAACAGTGTCAACTTTCTATATAAAAATAAAGTTTATATGCCATTTGAAATAGCTAAAATGGTATGCAATCTCAAAAAGTGCTAAAAGTATTAAACAATCTTAGTAGATGATTAGTATGTAAAGAGTCTTCCTTAGGTAGCTGCGCATGGGACACATTCTAGTTAGTAAGCTGCCCGTCAAGGGCAGTAGTAAGAAGAGAAAAATAGAAAATGCTAGGGCTGAGCTAATAGAGGAATTTTAAAGTCATAAAGCTTGAGTTAGAATGCATGCTCATCGAATTCGTTAAGCAAAAAAAGAATATTTTTACTTAGATAACCCTAGGTATATATTAACCATGATGCAATCATTGACATGCAAAATATCAATCCCACTCTTAAATTAGTCAAGCATAAAAAATGAATTTTCAATAAGAAATGTAATAAGATCATAGAGGAAGCGCTTAACAAATTCCTTATTATTAGATATATAGTTGAGATCTAGTTTACTGAATGGCTTTGTAATGTTGTCTTAATACTAAAAAATGAGGGCAAGTGGTTTATGAGAGGTGATTTTATACTAATCTCAATATAATGCTTACTTTAAATACCTTTGCTTACTGCTCATAATCAATGCACTGGTCAACTCGACAACATTTTACAATTTACTCTACATAATGGATACATTCTAGGGGTATTATCAAATATTTATGGTACAAAAAGGTAGGAATAGCACTTCATTAATAATCGAGAAAAGAGTATATTGTTTCATAGTCAAGCTCTTTGAGCATAAAAATATGGGTGCTACTTCTAAATATTGGTTAATCTTATATCCAAGGACAAGATCAGGAACACAATAGAGGTCTATACCGATGATAGATTGTCAATAGCATTGAAGACACTAATCACTTACAAGTTACATGCCCTCAACCACATATTTCCTATACTTAGAAAATTTGGAATGAAGCTCAACCCTTTGAAATACACCTTTGGAGTTTGCGACAGTAAATTATTGAGCTATATAATTAATCAATGGGCTAGCAAGGACAACCCCAAGAAAATGCTATAAATCTCCATAAGTTTTAAGTTTAAGACTAAGGATTTATTGTCTTCAATATCCCATTTTTGACTAGTCATCACTATCGCAACATATGTAATATAGATTGTCGTCTAATAATTGACATTTTTTATAATTGTTTATCTTGACTACCTTTAGTTTATCAAATTTATTTTGACTACTAGCAAGTCATGAAATTTGGATCAAATATATTTTGACCACTCACAAGTGATGAGATTTGGATTCTGAAAGCAAGAGTAGCATTGGGATCCAATAATAAAAACTTCATAAGCTTAAATTAATTGGGCCACTCCTACTAAGAGGGTTCTATACATGATATAGATCTAGATTATGATGAAGAATTACCTTTTGTATCTTAAAAGCAAGGAGAAAAATAATGATCTCTCATGGATCCAGAAACTGTCTGGAATCAACATAGTGCAAAGGCAACAACAATTGCCCTAGTTAAACTGCTTTGAAAAACACCAAATTAAATATAGAACACAATCATATGTGTAAAATTTGGAGCAAAAAGGCTTCCAGATAGGTCCATAAAAATTTGCCAATCTAGAATTACTACAGGTGGATCTCCAAAATCTAGCAAGTTAAGTACTTTGCCTCTATTAATATGATCCACACACCAATCAATCTTTCAATTTCCCCTCACTACAAGCTAGATTTATAGAGGAGAAAATGAGGTAGAGGAGGCCAATTTTCAGGTTTGGAGGAAGAAGAAATGCAAAGCTTCAACACATGATACAATGCATAGAGAGATAGATAGAGAGAGAGAGAGAGAGAGAGAGCAAAGAATCTAATTCTTCATACTTTTGATGAGATGGTCGAACCTTGCACCCTCTTTATATCTATATATAGAGGGTAGAAGGTGTGATGCCAACTTGCATCACACCTTTCTCAAGGTGATTGCGTATGTGGCATGCCAAGGTGGAAAATTCAAATTCAAGTCTTACTTGAATTTTATGTGCATTTCAATTACATCTGGAATCTAATTCCAAATTAATTAAGATGCTAATTAAAATGAACACTTCACTTAAATTTTTCCTCCAAAAATTATTTGCCCATTAATTAAATAAAACACTTTAATTTAATTAATTAATCTTTGATTTAACTCTTAAATTAAACAAGCTTAACTCTTAAGCTTAATTTAGTTAACTTAACTCTTTAAGTCAACTTGACCAATTGATAGTCATCTTGGTACCAAATAATTAACTCTTTAATTATTGATTTAATTTAACTCCTTAAATTAGTTGCTTAATGTAACACTTAAATTAATCAAACCAAAATTGACCATCAAATTACATCCTTGAAAATCGATCACCAAGGAAAAATCTCTATCATTTAGAAAATTGTTCCATCATGCTTGAAAGCTAATTGGATTTTGTGTGTGATCCAATAGGTTTTACCATTTATTGGTCATAGGCTTACAACTCCTTGTAACTTTTGAATATCAAATATTTATTTTAGTTTAAAACTCCTTTTGAACTAATTGACCCAATTTAATTAATCTCATTAATTGAAGAGTACCCAATCTCCATGATTGATGTCCAACCTCAAGCCCAAGGAGCCCAACTAATTGGCCGAAATGAATATTTTAGAGAACTATCATAGCTCTACGCGTACCATGCAAATACAGTCTTTGCATCTCATATCTCCCAAAAGAGAACTAGAGCAAGATATATGTCGGCACTCTAATTGCCTCAATACCATGTCTCTATTCCCAATGTTAAATTTCGTTGTGCGACCTCATCTTTGAAAACCTCAATTTTCAAATTATCACACCATCTTGTGCAAGAATTTCTTGGAATCGATCATTATAGAATACATAGAAGATGCACTCGCCCTTCACAAAAGTGAGGAGTTAGATTCCATCTTGGATCTTATAAACCTCCATGTTGAGTAGCTCATGCCTAAGCTCAACCTAAAAAACCTGCTAAGTGATCAAGAAAGAGACAAAGAATGAGGACCGGACATAAGGTTACCATGGATCCTTAGGTCAAAGGACTAATACCATGCATTAGCGTAAGCAGGAGAATTAACCACTACCGACTTGGTACTATAGCTATCTAATGGATTCTCTAGTGGGTCTTTAGTGCTTTGATCTCTAACAAACACTCACTAATATGTACTTGTATCTCATACAGTTTCCCATAGAATAGAGCAATCTCCAACTCTTTGATTTATGCATCATTAGCGCAAGTCTATCCAGATTTTAGATGCCTTGTCTCATAAGATCCTATTAAAAACAAGTACGTATCCAATTATCAAAATTTCAAAAGCATAAAATTAACTATTGCTTACAAGCATAGCAAGGATCTAATGCTAGGGATTCAGATTTGGTAAGAGTATTACCTTGAAAAGTAAAATCCAAGGAGAGACTAGTGAACTCTTCACTATTCTAGAAATTGTCTACAACTGATGCAGTAAGAAGAGTGTGAAAACGCCCAACCAAAACTCTTTCAAAAATTCCTAAAAACTTACTGGAGATTCTCAATACCTTGAAGAACTCTTTGTAAAAATTTTGGATCACAAAGCCTTTTGGAACTCTCTATAGAAAATCGACAAATTGGACTCTGTATTGGTAGATCTCCAAAATCTAGCAAGTCAAGTACCTTACCTCTATTGTTATGATCCACATACTAATTAGATCTTCCAAAATATCTAGTCTATTAGTTGGAGTAAGACCAGAGATACAATAATGGTATAGGCCAATTTTAGGTTGGAAGGAAGAACAAGAGAACAAAGCTTTCAGCACATGAATGCAATGCTTGCAAGGGGTTCTGGAGGGAAATTGCAAAGAATCCAATTCTTCACACCAATCAGCATAGTGGTCGATCCCATTTTTGTATATCTATATATAGATGCTGAATGGTGTGATGCCAAGTTGGCATCACACACTCCATGAGAGGAAAGGGGGCAGTGGCTAAGTGGGGTAAATTAAATTCAAATCTCATTTGAATTTCATGTGCATTTTAATTACATTTGGAATCTAATTCTAAATTAATTAAGATGCAAATTCAAATGAACTCTTCATTTGAATTTTTCCTCCAAAATTCATTCTTCCCAATTAATCAAATTAAACTCTTTAATTTAATTAATTATCCTTGACTTAACTCTTTAATTCAAACTAGCTTAATTCCTTAAACTTAACTTTTTAAGTTAACTTGACCAATTGATGATCATGTTGGCACCAAGTAATTAACTCTTTAATTATTGGTCTAATTTAACTCCTTAAATTAATTGATTAATTTAACACTTAAATTAATCAAGCCAAAAAGACCTTCAATATTGGCACCATAAAATCGATCCACTAGGAATTGATTTTCTAACACCTTAGAAAATTTTCCCCATCAATTAGAAAGCTAATTGGATTTTATGTGTGATCCAATAGGCTCTACCATTCATTGGACAAGGGCTCACAATTCCTTGTGACTTTTGAATATCTTATATTCATTTTAGTTTAAAACTCTTGTTAAACTAATTGACTCAATTCAATTAATTTCATTAATTAAAAAGTGCCCAATCTCTATGGTTAATATCTAACTTCAAGCCCATGGAGCCTAACTAATTGGCCAAAATGAATATTATAGAGAACCATTATTGCTCTACACATACCAAGCAAATACTGTCATTTCATCTCCTATTTCCCGAAAGAGGCCTAAGGCATGATATTTGTCAACTCCCTAATAGCTTCGATGCTATGTCTCTATTCTCAATGTTAGATCTTGTTGTGTGACCTCACATTTGAAAAGTGCCTTTTCTAAATTGTCACACTACCTTGGCAAGAATATTTGGGAATCGATCATTATAAAATCCATAGAAGATGCTTTGCCTTTCACAATAGCGAGGAGTTAGATTCTATCTTGGATCTCACAATACTCTATACCAAGTAGCTCATACCTAATCTCAACATGAAAGACCCGCTAGGTGATTAAGGAAGAGTCAAAGCATAATGACTGGACATAAGGTTACTATGGATCCTCAAATCAAAGGATTAATAATATGTACTAGCGTAAGTAGAAGAATTAGTCACTACCGACTTGCCACTATAGCTATCTAATGGATTCTCTAATGGGTCTTCAGTGTCTTGTTTTCTAACAAACACCTACTAACATGCACTTGTATCTCATATAGTTGCTCATGGAATGGAGCAATCTCCAACCTTTAGATTTATGCATTATTATTGCAAGTCTATTTGAATCTTAGATGCCCTATCTTATAAGATCCTATGATTTGGAAGATTTAAAACCATGATCGTGTGAGACTTATTCCATGGTCCCTAAACTAAGCCCCACAGTCATAAGTGATCTAACGACTTCATTCAAATGCAAGTGAAGTAAAATAAAGCATAAGATGAAGATGACCATATAAAGAATATCATTCAATCAAGATTATTTTATAAGGAAATAGTTTTATAAGGCCAATCTCATTAGCTTGTAGGGTACTATTTCAATAATCTCCCACTTGCCTAAAACCAATGCCCCATGGCCTTAAGACCTATCTTCTCAAGATATCTTTTGAAGACCTTTTATGTTAGGGGTTTCTTCAGTAGATCTATTATGTTCTCTTTGAAGGAAACTCTTTTTACTTGAATATTGCTTCTATTAATGATCTCTTATATCAAATGATATCACCTCAATATGTTCTTAGATCACAAATGAGATCTTGGCTCTTTAGCTTTGCTATCGCTCGATTGTTGTCACAAAAAATAACTATCGATTTAGCAATGCTAGGTAGTATATTCAACTCTTAAATGAAGTTTTCCATCCAAACACCTTCTTTGGTAGTTTTCAAAGTTGTAATATATTCTGCTTCAGTGGTCATGTCGGCTATGGTTTTTGCTTGGAACTTTTTCAGCTTACCATACTGCCATTAAGGCAAAATATAAATCCAGAAGTGGATTTGAGGTCATCTTCATCGGATTGGAAACTAGAATCCAAAAACCCTTTGAGTTTCAATTCTTCATTGTCGTACACTAAAAATAAGTCCTTAATTCTTCTCAAGTACTTTAGGATTATTTTCACGATAACTAGTGACTCTCACTGGGATTAAATTATAACTTACATGTAATGCTTAACAAGTGTACTACATCCGATCTTGTATATTGAACTGCATACATTATGCTTCTAATGGCAGAGGCACAAGATATGTGAGACGTTTTTCATTTCTCTTCCTAAGTCTTTAGGGCCATAGACTTTGAGAGATGAATTCCATGTCCCATGGAAAGGAATCCTCTCTTGAATTATTCCATACTAAACATCTTAATATCTTGTCAACATACGGGATTTGGGAAAGCCCTAGCGGCCTCATTGATCTATCTCTATTGATACATATTCCCAATAAGTCAGATACTTCTCCTAAATCCTTCATGGTGAATTGTGAAGATAACCATGCTTTAGTACACTCTAACATTCCTACCTCATTCCTTATGAGAAAGATGTCATTGATATAAAGTATAATAAATTGTACCAAACTCCCATTATCCTTCTTGTACACACATGCTTCATACATATTTTTGATAAAGCCAAATGATTTAACTGTTTTGTCAAAACATATGTTCCAACTTCAAGATACTTGTTTGAGTCCATAAATGGATCTATAGAGTTTCTAAACCTTTTGCTCGCTCCTCTTGAGTGTAAAACCTTGTGGTTGCTCTATGTAAATTTCTTCTTCAATGTTGCTATTGAGAAAAATGGATTTCACATCCATTTGCCATATCTCATAGTCATAATATGTAGCTATGGCAAGTAGAATTCGAATAGACTTAGGCATAGTAATTGGTGAAAAGGTTTTCTCAAAATCAATACAGGATCTTTGAGTGTAATCTTTTGCCACTAGTTGCATTATGTTGAGATGTGTTAGGTGGAGTCCATGAGACAATCCCATTCTCTTTAAGAAAATTTGAGAATTTGTTACTTAAGTATTCTCCCTCTCGATCCAATTGAAGGGCTTTAATACTTAGTCCCTTTTGCTTTTCTACTTCACTCCTATACTCTTTGAACTTTTCAAAGGCCTCGAACTTATACTTTATAAGATCCATCTCTCCTACTAACTCTTAGCGGTCTACAAATGTTTATATGGATCAAATCTAGAAGTTTTGTGAAGTGCTCTATTTGTCATACAAAGGGAGCCTTGGACATTTTTCCCTTTAAACTAGATTCACAAGGAGGAAGGTCCTCAATTCCATTAACATTTAGTGCTTTGAGAGCTTTTAACTTGCTCATCCTATTCTTACAGATATGCCCAAGTCTTGTATGCCATAAAATGACATCTTCTTGGATATTTAGCTTTCTTTTAATTGTTTGAACGTGCATTAGAGGAGTTAGAGAATCAAGTATGTATAGTCCATTAACTAATGTACCTTGAGCAATTAAAGAACCATTCTTTAATGCTTTCAACTTCCCATTTGGTATTGAAAAATTAAATCCTTCATTATCTAAAACAAAAATTGAAACAATATTTTTAACAAGGTTGGGTACATAGTAAACTAGATCAAGAACAATATAAAAATTCCATCAGTCTAGCTTGATTACACTTTAGATCTTGGCCGCAACTCTAGTTCTATTTCCAAGGTGGAGGATTGAATCCCCTTCATGTAGACTCTTTCTTCTTTCCATCTCTTATAATGAATTACAAAAGTAAGAACCACATGTGGTATCAAATACCTACGAGGAAGAATCAGTCTTCAAATGCGCCTTAAAGAAATGCATACCTTTCTCAAGGGTCACAAGGTAAGCTTAGTAGTTTCTTTTCCAATAACCCTTTTTCACCACAATGGAAATAATTTGCACCAATCTTAGCCTTCTTCTTGACCCTCCCAGAACCTTTCTT
>JACGDI010005800.1:1691175-1745508 GCA_014898725.1 Jacaranda copaia
GTGAGTATATTAGTTTTCAAAATGCTTGTGAGGGGATTTTAGCCATTTTTGTTTGAAGATTTCCAAAATCTACAAGAGGTGAAAAAAAAAGAATAAGCATGCGATTGAATTTGATATTAAAAAATGTTCATGATCTTTCAAGCATGTTTTTCTCCCACTATTATATCAAATCCTTCACCCCCAAGAAGAATTTAGGAAATCACATTTTCTAGTGAGAATCAAGATCCCAATAGCCTACAAGTGGACCCTTGTTTACAAGTGCTATCCACGAGCAATCAAAGGGTAGGCAACTTTTACCAATTGCATCTATGCAACTCTTGATATATTTTGCCTTACTTTTCATATAGACCTATGTTTACATGTGTAATCTGTACTAATAGGTGTTAAGTCCAATGTATCAATCTTTCTTTTTCTCATGACTGCCTCACAACATCCACCATTTATAAGTGTCAATGTGTGAGAGTTCTTAATTCAAAGATGCATCTCATGCAAAGTGTATGTTCACAACTTTCCTCCTAAGTGTGACCTCCATTTACAAGTGCTATCACACAAATTTGGCAGCATCATCATGGCATACACTATTGGTAGAAGGCTTAGATTAATTAAAACTCTTTTAATTTGTATATATTGAAACTTAATATTTGAAAAACACTTAGACATTCTGAGTGGAAGGTTTTTTGCTTGCAAAGGTCTCATCATTTTTATCTTTTTATTTAGGTTCTCTATATCCTAATCATACATCTTGTAAATTAATAGGATATGAAAAGCATAAATAAGTAAATATGCCTAGCATGCTCCTAAGGTGAAAAGACCATGAACCTAACTAAATGATGCCCTTAGAGCCATAGGTGTATCATACTATTAATTTTAGGTGGGTTGATTAAACTAAACTATTACATGAGTGTATCCCATATATTTAGGGGTCTTCAAGCCTCCTTGAATCCTCTTTGCTCTTTGCAACTTTTACAAGAGAAAGAGAACCCTACTTCTAGTGATTATATTCTCATAACTTTTACAAGATTGAACAAGAGGCATGCAAGCCCCATTTAATACAATACATTTCAGCTACTTCAAATAAATAAAATCAATATTAAAGGCTCATGATAATCCCCATTCATTTACCATTCATTCAACAATTAAATGAACAATAAATAAATCTAGAATTAACAACTAATTCCAACAATTAAATGCTTATCTCATAAAAAAATAATTGGGCAAGCATAATATTTATGCCTTTGTTAGAAGATTAGTTTTAACCAATTTTTAAAAGCAATCAAGAATGTCAAACATAATTTTGAAACCTTGCATAACACTTGTGCATCTATTGTGTGTAGTGCAAAACTAAATTGAGCATTAAAGGAGTTGGAAAAATATCTCAAGCACACCAAAACACTAAGCTAAGGACTGTCGCCCAACCTGGGTGCACAGTTGGGCAAGCCGTGCGAACAACATATGCACAGTGCCAGGTGAAGGGCTCGACAGCCCCTATTTTGGAGCTTCAAGGCATGTGAAACCTTTTTCTATTCAACTTTCCTGCACCAACAAATTTAGCACATGTTCCCAATATCAAAACACACATCTTAGATGAATTTTCAGATTCAGAACACCTTTTAAAATTGGAATTTCAAGTTCTCAAAAATGCCTTCAAAAATTAGAAAAAGTTAGAATCATATTCTTCAAAATCTCTAATAAAACTCCAATCACATTGGATCCAAAAATGACCAAAACTCTTTTGATAACTTTTTCATTAATCATCAACATGCCGTATCACCATATAACATCAATTAATGCCAAATCACCATTCAACATTGCTCACTATGAATTAAAACATACTGAGTATATGAATTAACACTTAAATTACATAATAGCATGCTTTTTATTCAACAATAAAGGAGCCACACACAACATCAACTAAATACTCCAATCTATCAATTGAATCAAGAATTTGGTGATCTAGATTAATCCATCGCATGAATCAATCAACCAAGGAAAATCCAAATCTAAGCATGATTTGGGCTCTGATACCACTTGAAAGCAAGTAAGGCATTAGGATCCAATTATCAAAACTTCAAAAGCATGAAACTAACTAGTGCTTATAAGCATAACAAAGATATAATCATGCTAGAGATTCAAATTTGGTGAAACCATTACCTTGAAAAGCAAAATCCAAGGAGAGACTAGTGAACTTTTCACTATTCCAGAAACTGTCTGCAACTAGTGTGGCAGGAAGAGTGTAAAAATCGCCTAACCAAAACTCCTCCAAAAATTCCTAAAACATTAGTGGAGATTATAAACACCTTTAATAACTCTAAGTAAAAATTTTGGATAAAAAATCATTATGTAACTCCCTATAGAAAATTGCCAAATCGGACTCTATGCAAATGGATCTCCAAAATCTAGCAAGTCAAGTGCCTTACCTCTATTGTTATGATTTATACACCAATTAGATCTTTCAAAATATCTATTCTATAGGTTGGAGTAAGAACAGAGATACAATAATGGTGGAGGCTGATTTTAGGTTGGAAGGAAGAAGAAGAGAACAAAGCTTTCAACACATGAATGCAATGCTTGCGAGGGGTTTTGGAGGAAAATTGCAAAGAATCTAATTCTTCACATCAAATAGCATAGTTGCCAATCCCATCTCTCTATATCTATATATAGATGTTGAATGGTGTAATGCCAACTTGGCATAACACACTCCATGAGGAGGGGGGGTGGGGCGTGGCCACGTGGGGTAAATTAAATTCAAATCTCATTTGAATTTTATGTGCATTTTAATTATATTTGGAATCTAATTTCGAATTAATTAAGATGCAAATTCAAATGAACTCCTCATTTGAATTTTCCCTTCAAAATTCATTGTTCCTAATTAATCAAATTAAACTCTTTAATTTAATTAATTATCCTTTGACTTAACTCTTTAAGTTAAACTAGCTTAATAACTTAAGCTTAATTTGTTAACTTAACTCTTTAAGTTAA
Source organism: Jacaranda copaia (assembly GCA_014898725.1). Classification (NCBI taxonomy): domain Eukaryota; kingdom Viridiplantae; phylum Streptophyta; class Magnoliopsida; order Lamiales; family Bignoniaceae; genus Jacaranda; species Jacaranda copaia. The sequence goes on from JACGDI010005800.1 coordinate 1,694,155, forward strand.
CTTGACCAATTGATGATCATGTTGGAATCACATAATTAATTCCTTAATTATTGGTCTAATTTAACTCCTTAAATTAATTGATTAATTTAACACTTAAATTAATCAAGCTGAAAAGGTCTTTCAATATTGACACCATAAAATCGATCCACTAGGAGTTGATTTTCTAACACCTTAGAAAATTTTCTCCATTAACTAGAAAGATAATTGGATTTTGTATATGATCCAATAGGTTCTACCATTCATTAGACAGGGGCTCACAACTCCTTGTGAGTTTTGAATATCTTATATTCATTTTAGTTTAAAACTCCTTTTAAACTAATCGATTCAATTTAATTAATCTCATCAATTAATGAGTGCCCAATCTCCATGGTTAATGTCCAACCTTTAGCCTATGGAGCCCAACTAATTACTTGAAATGAATATGGTGGAAAACCATCATCATTTTATGTGTACCATGCAAACCATGTGAGACTTATTCCATGGTTACCAAATCAAGTCCCGCAATCATAGGTGATCTCTGGGCTTCATCCAAATGCGAATGAAGTAAAATAAAGCATGAGATGAAGATGGCTATATAAAGAATATCATTCAGTTAAGATTATTTTACAACAAAATAGTCTTTACAAGGCCAATCTTATTGGCTTACAAGGTACTATTCCAACACCTATGACTTGGAAGGTTTGAGATCACGACCATGTAACACTTATTCTATGATCACCACCTAGCGAACTGACCAAATCCCATTGTTTAGTGTGATTTAAGGGCTTCATACAAATATGAGTGAAGTGAAGAAAAGCATAAGATGAAGATGGCCATATAATAATATCATTCAATCAAGATTATATATGTAATGAAATAGTTTCTACAAGGCCAATCCAATTAGCTTGTCAAGTACTATTCCAACAGATTCATCATAATTATGCTGATTCAACCTTTTTTTCTTATCCTTTTGGTTTGCTAGTTGATAGATTATTGCTTGTATCTCTTATTTTCATTCAATTGTCATGTTGTCTATTTGCTTAAATTGATCAAATTACCATATTATTTTCATTACTCCACTTTTTGAACTTAATTTGAGATTAGGTATGTCTAAACAATAGGGATCAGGAAAGATAATGTGAACTTACTTTATCACAAAAGAGAAATTACAAACAACAGAAATGAGCAAAATGATTGAATTTTTTATTAATTAAAGAAAATTGATTGGGATCTTGGCATATCTAGTCAATATTAATCAGAAGAGGCTCGATGTGTACCCTTGATGCCTTGTTTTATCATTTTTGCCCCTCTTAAGCCACTGTGAGCTCTTCAATAATGGGGTGAACAAAGTAAACCCAGTCTTTTCGTCAGTGGCCCTTCTATCCTTATCTTTGACCTTAGGAGTAAGGGTAAAGGTTGTTATCTATAGAAGTGCAAGATGATTCTCATCAAATTCAATCCTCACTTATATTTCTCAAGTTTTCTAGGACTTGGTTAGTACCCTTCGTCAAATCCTCAGCACTCATCCTAATATAGGCATCCTCAAAAGTCTAATTTATTAATGAAGTCCTTACTATATTTTTTCTTATTGTGGATATATCTTTGTGATGCTTTACCTCAACCTAGTCATACTCAGTATGACCCATTCTAAATGGCATATTTTCCAGCATCAACCATGTCTTTCCTCAATTCCTCGACTAAGGTAAAGAGTTGGATGTTCTCTATTATTGCATTAAAGAGTTGCTACTCAATAAGACGTAGTTCAGACTCTAGCTTATTAACGTGAGACTGTAGGGAATCAATGCAAGTGACTTTCTCCTAGAGGGCTTTGATGGTATCCCCTTTAAGCTTATTACACTTTGCCTGATAGTCACTATGGTAGAGCATTACTAAAGAGAATCTATGATAAATGTTGTAGTTAAACTGGGTGGATTGTGGAAATAATGAACCCAATTTAGCTTTAATATGTAATAAGAAAAAAATATAAAGTAATTTAAATTGATCTACTAGGTTTATGTAATAGGCAAAGACTAGTAAAACCTTTGAGGTGCTCTATTTCATAAGCTTTTCCTAGTCTTGAATAAGTATGTTGCTTTGAAAGGCCACCTAAGATGATTGGCCTCTGATGCCCTATACTAGGAGGTTAGTTATATTCTAACACAAAAGTGAACCTTTGCTTATAGAAGCTAAAGAAGGTCCCATTTTACTTTATTAGATATCCCTACAATTGGATCCATGAGATATTGTAAAGAATGCTGCCTAGGACATACAGGTGTTTTCACTTAACAGATGGGTTTGTTTTCCTTGGTGATGGTTTTTATCTCAATGATTCTTATTTGGTGGTTGCTTACTTCTTTATTAGGCAACTAACTCTGATCCACTTTTTGGCCTTGAGTATTCAGGCATAGAAAGAAAATCTACTTGTGTTGCTGGCTTGGTGGTAGGTGCAACAAGAGATAAAATAATAAAACCAATGTTGGGTGGGTTAAAAGATTTCCTTGAGGTTGTATAATAGGATAGATGATAGAAATTAGTAAGGGCATAGGTTTGTTGGTTGATATGTATATCAATAATGAAGTTATAGATCAGGGATTAATAATGAGGTAAACATGAGGTTAGACACACATTGATCACCATTAGAATATCATGGGTCTCTCTAGCTATGGGAAATCTTAGGCAACATTAGAGAGTGGACAATGGGTGCATAAATGCAAAGAAATCCTAGTGGAGGTTAATCTATTCCATGATTAGGGTCTGAAGCTATTTCAAACTCCTGAGGGATGAAAAAATATTCCATGATCACTTTGAGCTTTCCCAATCTCACATTAAACATAATTTTGCTATAGTAGCCTATGGTTATATGTGAGAGGCTAGCTTCTTTTCTAACCTTTAGGTCTCAGGCTTCTTTATAACTTGCCCCTATGATATCTACCTTGCTTGTGCCTCACAAGGCCTCAGCCTTTCTTGAATCCTCATAGCTAGCCAACAAATTGTTAGCTAATCAAAAACTACTATTGAAGTCCTCAAACTTTTATCACTTGCTTCTTGTTCCCTTCACTTTCTCAAACTTACTACCATCTTGGTCACTCATTATGAGAGGAGAAAAGAAAAGACGAAAAAGAGAAGTAGAGGTTAAGAAGTTCAATCTTTTTCTATGCTATGTGCTCTTTGATTCTAATAAAAGTAAGTGATGAAGAATGAAAAAAATTACATTATATTGGAGTAAGGTAGGAGAAAACAAAAATGACATGTTCACTAGTTGTTGGGTAATTATTGCAAGGCAGTAAGCCAACACATATGTTGTGGTTATTACATGAAAGGTTGCTCAACTATTCTTATACCCAAGCTAAGCATTTGGACAAAATTATTGAAAGGTAGCTTGTCAATGAGACGTTTGAGATTACCCATATTGTTGTTAATCTGATGGCTACTACTTTCTATCTGACTATTGGATCAAAGTGGCCTCCTAACATTTCATTTGATTAAGGAGTGAAAGACTCCTAATATTGGAGAGATCAAATCCTTCTTGAAATATCTTAAGTGACTTAGCTTCAAAGAGCCAAATAACTAGCTATATGTGCACGTTGCCAATGACCATGTCAGTTTACATCATTGAGATCCATATTCAAGATTAGCCATCTTAAGGTCTCCATCAAATTGATTCTTCTCCTTTGACCTTATATTCTCTAGCCACATATCAACTAATTGATTCTCATAGTTTAATTGCCTTTAGGTCAACACTTATGATCCAAATTTATTACTTACCTCCGTTAGGTCCTTAAAAGTCAAAGCAACCACAAGTTTGCTCGATCTTATGGGGGCCAATTGTCGAGTTAATTATTTGGTGCCATTTGATCTCCAATTGATTAAAGTTAACCTAAAGAGTTAAGTTAACAAAATTAAGCTTAAGAGTTAAGCTTGTTGACTTAAGAATAAAGTTAAAGGTTAATTAATTAAATTAACGTGTTTAATTTAATTAATGAGAAGAATATATTTTGGAGAAAAAATTCAAATAAAGAGTTTCTTTGAGTTGGCATTTCAATTTATTTGAAATTAGATTCCAAATTAGATTGAAATGCACATGGAATTCAAATAAGATTTAAATTTGCATTTGCCAACTTGGCATGCAAGTTAGCTGCCTACCTTGAGGAAGGTATGATGCCAACTTGGCATCACACCATCTCTCCTCTATATATAGATATAGAGGGGGCATATATGTTGGAATAGTATCCCGCAAGCTAAAAATATTGGCAAGTAAACTATTTCACTTGTGATACAATCTTGATTCAATGATATTCTCATAAATGGCCATCTTCATCATATGTTTATATTACTTCACTAGCATATGATTGAAGCCTTTAGATCACACAGGACTATGGGACTTGGTACACTAGTTGATGATCATGGAATAAGTCTTATACGATCATGATCTTAAAAATCCCAAATTATAGAATCTTATGAGACAGGACATCTAAGATTTGGATAGACTTGCACTAGCAATGCATAATCCGAGTGTTGGATGTTACTCCATTCCATGAGCAAATAGTATGTGATATGGCTGCATGTTAGTGGGTGCTCGTTAGAAAATAAGACACTGGATACCTGTTGAAGAATCCACTAGATAGCCATAGTGACAAGTCGGTAGTGGTTAGTTCTTTAGCTTATACTAGTGCAAATAATTAGTCTTTTGACCTGAGGATCCATTGTAACCTTATGTTTAGATCCTCATGCTTTTACTCTACTTTGTCCACTAAGCGAGCATTCCAATGGTGATTAGACATAACCTACTTAGATATAGAGGTCTATGATATTCAAAATGGGATCTGACTCTTTATTTTTGTGAAGGGCAAGTGCATCTTCTATGTATTCTATAATGATCAATTCGAAGAAGTCTTACGCCAAGGCAGTGTGAAAATTTGGAAAAGGGGTTTTTCAAAGATGAGGCCACAAATCAAAATTGAACATTAAAAATAGATGCATAGTATTGAGGCTATTAGAGAGTTGTCAAATATCTTGTCTTAGGCCTCTTTCATGGAGATAAGAGATAGAAGGACCATATTTGCATGCAACGTGTAGAGCTAGAATGGTTCACCAATAGCATCATTTGGTCAATTTTTGGGCTCCATGGGCTTGAGGTTGGACATTGACCATCGAGATTGGGTACTCTTCAATTAATAGAGATTAATTAAATTGACCAAGTTAGTTTAAAGGAGTTTAAACTAACGTGAATATATGGTATTCTAAAGTCACAAAGGTTGTGAGCTCATGTCTAATGAGTGGTGGAACTTAATGGTTTACACACAAAATTCAATCGGCAATCCTTAATATTGAGAGAAATTTTCTAAATGTTAGAAGAATTCGAAGCTAGCCAAAAATTGAGGGAATCAATTGATACAATTTTTAGTCATCTTGGTTTGATCAATTTAATTATTAAATTGATCTAATTAATTTAAGGAGTTAAATTAAGACCAATTAAATTAAGTGTTAATTTAATTTGGTGCCAGATGACTATCAATTGGTCAAGTTAACTTAAAGAATTAAGTTAACAAAACTAGCTAATAAAGTTAAGCTAGTTGACTTAAAGGTTAAGCCAAAGTTTAATTAAATTAAAGTGTCTAATTTAATTAAAATGAAGAATTAATTTTAGAGGGAGAATTCAAATGAAATATTCATTTGGTGCTGAATTAGAATTTAATTAGGTAGACATTTCATGAGATGAAATGTAGATTCCAAATTAAATTCTAATTCAACACAAATTAACATGCAACTTGCAAGATGCTTGCAAGTTGGCATGCCTAGGTGACGCCCCCACCTTGAGGAAGGTGTGATGCCACCTTGGTATCACACCATCCTCCTCTATGTATAGATATAGAAAGGTGGGGGCGGACACAACATAAAATATCACACATTTTGTGCATCTAAAAGTTAGATCCAAAATTTCCCTCTAAAAGTGATTTTCTCATGTGTTGAGGCTTCACTCTCTTCTTCACCTCCCTCACCATTTTTAGCTTCCTACCAGTTCTCTTTCTCCTTGATTTTTCCAACTAAATTGAGGAGGAAAGGATTGTCCATTGGGGTGTGGACTTTGGCATTAGAGGCAAGATGAATTTTGGATTGCTTGCTTTGGTGATCCTCTGTTTTGGCAGGGACTTTCTGGATTCTTTTTGAGGTCTTTCCAAAGGATTTTGGTTATAAAATTTTAACTGGACATTTTCCATTGAGTAGGAAAAATTTTGGTCATGATTTGGCTTGAATCCGAGGTGATTTGCCAGATCAAAAGTTGATCACATCTTGCTGCACCAGAAGCAGTCTACTTTTGGGAAAGGAAGCACAACTTCAAGTTTTTGTTGGATTTTGCTTAAGAGGTAACAATTTGACCTTAATCCATTATATAGTCATGATTTAGATCCTTGGAATGGTGTAATCTAAGTTAGATTTCAGTTTTTGAATATTTTAAATTGGATCCTTAGCATTACACCTCTTTCAATATATTCAGCACTTGCATTTTGGTGTAAAGATTAGAATCTTTCACATTTCCATCCAATAACTCTTACCAGACATTGCCTCATGTGTTGAAACTTTGCTCTATTTTTCTCTTACCTCAAAATTGGCCTCCATCATAGCTTTTCTCCTTTGTTTCTCTAGCTATAGATGAGAAGAAATTGAAAGTTCAATTGGTGTGTGGATCATTACAATAGAGGCAAAACATTTAGTTTGCTGCTTGCCTTTGGAGATCTACTTTGTAGAGCAGCGATTTTGATGAATTTTTCCAGGAGATCTTGAACGTGTTTTGCTCCATATTTTTTACAGTGTCTTCATCAAGGTGTTGAGAAGGTACAGTAGGTTTTTTTGTGATTTTTAGATAAGTCATGACAAGGAAAAGTTGCTCTCTTCTAGCTGTGCTGGTTTCTGGCAGATTCTGGATTGGTGAAAGGTTCACCATTTTCTCCTTGGAAATTTTCTCATCAAGGTAAACCTTGTAACAAATTTAAATCTATGGAATGTTTAGATCCTTGATTGCTCAAGTAGCCTAGTTTATTTGAGTTTTTAAAATTTTAATAATTGGATCCTAGTGCTACTCTTGCTTTCATAATTTACCTGCCCTTACAACACATGTGGGTTATATCATCTAGCCTCACTTGGAAATGATCAGTTTTGAGTTTACCTATTTCTATCATACAATATTTTTAATTTTACCTCATTATTTATTTATTTTATTGTGCCTTTTGTTTATTTTATTTTTTGTCTTTAGCCTAGCCATGTTTCTATTTTTAACTTGTGTCCCTAAGAAGCTTTAGTTTTATTAGTCATATTGTGTCCCCAACATGACTTGATTGCCCATGAAGCTCATCAAGCGTTTGTCATATTGAGCTCCCTTAGGGTTGCCAACAAGCCCCATAGATTGCCCATAATGAAGACTGAATGCCTCTTATGTTGGGCGTACTTAGGGTTGTCCCATCATAGGCTAGTGACTCATAAGGGCGAGTGGGTGCCCTTATGTTATAAGTGACTAGGAGCCCACATTAGAACAAATTAAACATTTAGTAACAAATAATTTTGCTACCGTAACGTTGAAATTCACTACCTAAAATATCGGTAACGAAGTTTTCATTACTGAAGTTTTGTACCCTAAAACCTGACGCAAAAAGTCTTAGGAATGAAATTTATGGTTCGTTACCAATGATGACCTAATGATGACGAAATGTGTCATCACAAAAATTTTCATATTAGCGACAAAATAATGTTAGTTACAATAGATTTTTATAGCGTAACGAAATACCTAGTTACCAAAAAGTTGGCAGTTTTGTCGCCTTTTATTTTTTGTTATCAATGTATATTATAATAATATTATTTATTTAATTAATTATAGTTACTAATTATTTATGTAACAAAATATTTGGTCACAAATAGTTAAATAATATTTTAATTCAAAAATAAGAATTTTGTTACTAAAGGAATAGATAACTAAGAGTTTCGTTACGAAAGAGTTTAAAACTTTTGTTGCATTTAGCACCTGGCAATTGGGCCCAATATTAATTGGGTTGTTTTTAGGCTGGAAGGACCAATGCACCTGGCTTGCCCTGCCCCTCTATAGGAAATGGCGGCCCATGGGTTGGAGAACACTAGGCCTAATGATTTTTGGGCTAGAAGGACTAATGCACCTACTCACCCACACTCGTGTACCTAGCCTGCCCTACTTGCACCTGCCCCTACTAGAAATGGAAACCCTGCCTGCACCCATGCACTTGGCCCGCCCTACCCCACTTGCCCCCTATTGGAAATGAAAACTCAAAATTTGCCGCAACAAGGACTCAAACCCATGCCTGCCCCCACCTACAACAAGGAGCTTACCAACTTGGCTACAAATGTTATTTATTCATATAAATATGTGCATAGCTATTTATACTTATTAAACTTGGCTTGCCTCATTTAATTGATGAAGTCATACTGTTCGCAAATCATCTCGTCTCATTTATACCCCTAGTTCTTAATGTAAATAAAATAAAATAATAAAAAATATTAGTCTGAAGAGTAAAAGATGTGAACTTTTTTACACTATTAAAAATAATTTTTGAAAATTAAGGATATAACATAATTGGTTTATTAGAATATATTAGAATAATACTTAATTTTTAAAAATAAAATAATAATTGTCATTTGAATAAATAAAATAAGTGTATCAAATAGTGTACTAAAAGAAATAACTAGAAAGTGTGGGATAATTATATAAGATCGCTGCATGAAGCAAAGAAATTTTACTACGTATATGTAGATAGAAATTGTTAGGTAAAGGAGAAATATTTTTGCATTGTGAGTTATGGGTAAAAAAAATACTATAATAATTCATTTCATTAATCAAAATATATAATATTAACAGATAAGTAGAAATATAGACTAAGTGGGTGTTTGACTAAGTTTTCAATGAAAAGATATTATAAGAATTTTTTAAGCTGATACAAATATAGATTTTATCTTTTAAAATAAGCCTTGCAATGTAGGAATAAAATAAAAATTTAAAATTCATTCGGTCTAAATTATTACAGGAGTATATTCAAATTTTAAAACAAGTGAATACACTTTACATTTTGTAAAAGAGCTTATAATATAAAACACTTTATTTTAAAAATTTATAAAAAAATAATTGGCATTACATATATATATATATATTAAAAAATTATAGACAAAACCCTTTAAAGTAAAAAACAAAGGGCAATCTAATAAGTAAAAGAAGTAATATTATTAATTATAGTGGTTTAGAAAAACCAAAGCGAAGTTATTCATTTAGTGGCAGTTACACTAACCGCCACTATTAATTATGAATTCCGTGGTGATTTTTTGAAACCATCGCAAAATATATGCTGCGATTAATTTATTTTCTTATGGTGTATATATATAATATATATGTAAATAAGTATGAATAAAATATTATATTATATATATTTTTATAAATATTAAATATTATTTAATTCAGAATGAATAAATAGAAAAAATAGATAAAAATAAAAGTAATTTAAAATTTTATAGATAAATATATATATTATGTATAAAGTGAGAATATATGAAATAATGAGAAATGAGAAAAACTTATAAATTTATATATATGTATAAAATGCGAAATATATGAAATAATGGAAGAAGAGAGCAATGATAAAAAGAAAAGAAAAGAATGAAAAAAAATATCATATTAAAAAGCTATTTAAATTGAATTGTATATATTTGAAATGATTAAAGGTAAATTGATCTTTTTATATTAAAACAATGTCAAATGGGCAACAAATGTGGAGGGGGAGGTGGTGTGCATGGTTTTATAAAACATAAGAAAGTTGTTATATATATATATATATATATATTTCACATGAGGGTTTGATGCTTATTTCACAAATTACAGGGGTTAAATTGCAACTCGCCCAATAAAATTATTACCATTTCAATGGGGCCTTTACTTTTCTTTTTTTTCTTGCTAATGTAGTATTTGGTTTATGGGAAAAATTACATTTTTGGTCTTATTGGATGGGAGGTTAGCATTTTTGGAATTTAAGTCGACCTTTATAGGACCAAAACGATAAATTTTTTAAAACATTTGGGACAACACCTCAACTTCCATTAGTGTTTAGGCATAATCGTTGAATTAAAAAAAATTAATTAGCCAACAATCCCAAAATTTTGATTTATTTATAAAAATTCCACAAAATTTGAAATGCCCAATAAATCTTTATTAAGAAATTTTTAAAAAATAAAAAAAAAATTTAAAAATATATAATAAAATCCTTATAGAAAATTTAAAATTTTATATATCAATACAGATATCATGTAAATATACATAATATCAATATAAATATATATATATATATATAAAATAAATATCATATAAATATATACATAAATATATGTGTATATAACACCCTCACCCCTCTCCCCCAACCCCTCACTGTTAGCCATGGCTAGGTGGCAGCTAGTGGCTGGCCAAGGGGTTGTGATTGGGGGTGGTGGGGGGTTGGTTGGAAGAGGTAGGGGGAGGGGGAGAAGGAGCAAAAATATACATGTATATATATGTGTGTGTGTGTGTATGTATACATTTGTACTTATTTATTTGTTGTTAATTGATAAATTTTAATTAAATTAAACTAAATTGATTTTTTTTACTTATGTTATTTATTTAAAATCATTACATTATTTTGTTTAAAATAATTAAAAATATTTATTTATTTAAAATTATTAAAATTACATTGTTAGGATAAAATTTAAGATTTTATTTCTATTTAAATTATTTATTTTGGTTAATAAATAAATTTAATTTTTCTTATTTATATATACACACATCAAGGTCTCAAAGGGTTCAAAATCTAGATCTCACACATTTTGACTCATTTATTTTTTATTAATTAATAAATTTAGTTTAAATTAGGGCTTGTTTGTTTATGAATTGGAGCATTTTATCAAAATATTTTAGCAAAATGGTTTTTTGAAAATGGAGTTGGGAAATGTGATAGTTGTTTGTTTGTAGTTTGGGTGGTAGGTAAAAAATAAATTGGGAGAAAAATTATTTATTTATTTGTATTTTAGAAGAAAATAAGATATCATATGAACAACTTTTGTATTGAGTTAGTAGGGTGAAATTGATATTTTAAAATTACTACTGTTAGTATGATATTTTTAGATCTTATTTTTATTTTTAAATTATTTATTTTAGTTAATAAATATTTTTTATATTTAATAAATATATTCAACTTAATCTAATTAAATTATTTTAGATATGATTATTTTTTAATATTATTGAGATGTTACTTAAAAATAAAATCATATTTATGAAGAGATGGATTTGATTTTTATTTTTATTTTATAATTAATAAATATGTTTAATTAAATTTGATTAAATTACTTTAGATATGTTGATGGTTTTAATTTTTTATTCTTTTAACCCAACTTCAATTAAAAGATTATTTAATATTTAAAAAAATTATTAATAAAATTATTTAAATTTATTTTGAATAATTTAAATAATATAAAAGTTAAACCCCCATGTTAAAGTTACAAATAAGTCCATGGATATTTTTATCTGAAAAATAATCAAAACAGCTTTTGAAGGATATTTTTGAATTTTGATATAAATTTTCAACTGATGTCTACAAATTTGTTAAGAATGCTAATAGTTCTACAAATATTTAATTAAATATATGGGGATAAAAATAACTTTATTAAACTTATAACTATATTACTAAGTTTATATTACAATGTCATGAGTATTTCAAAATTTCCAACTATAATAAAGTTATACAAGTTGACCAATTTCAAAACAATTTGCGTTAATTAAGTGTAGAATATTTTCAATAGATGTGTGTTCAAATTGTCCACATCAATATATTATTGGTATAGAATATTTTAATTTCTAAAATAAAATTAATTACACATAATGAAATTTTTTTTTAAAATTAATAAATAATTTTTTCTAAAAATATTTTGTTCAAAAACAATGTCCTAATAAATATTAACAAAGAATAGAATTAAATTTTTAACCCCCATAATAATATGTTATAATTCATCTTACAATATAAGATAAAACAAATAATTTTTTAATATACTATTTATACACAAAATGGAGGGAGAAGCTAAAATTTGGAGGGAATTGTAGCACCCCATCTTGGGACAACACGTAAGCTAAGGCACTACTTTGATTCATACTTAATTCTTAGAGTTACGATTCAATGGAAAGCCCAAAAAATCCAAACGTCTTAAAGTTGAACACCGATTCATCTCAAATTCTCAACAAGACTAAATAAAGCCACAAAACAGATGTATCATAAGAGATTCAAGAAACTAGTTAAGTTACAACTTTTGACAGATCATGCCATCCTTGCCATCTAAAACTACAACCTTCAAAATAAGTTTTAAACATCACAACATCTTTAAGTTAAACAAAACAATCACAAGATCCATACTTAACTATGGCATTAGTTCTATTACAAAACCACCACGCACTTCGTTCCAAACCTAGCATCCATCAGAGTCCATCCCTATCTCAGAGATTATGGAATACGGGGGGCTAAGTCCAAAAACATAGTAAGGGATAAGTGAAAATAATAGCAGGGTTATCGAGGAGGAACTCAACTCGATAAAACATAAATTAAACATGCTGAATATAACAAATCCAGAAGACAGGTAATATAGAAAAGTAAATAGGAAACTATCCTACTTTACTGCTCCAAGAACAAATTACAGGCAGACAGAAATCATTTAGGTAATTCAAACCCAAAGCATATGCATTCTAAGAAAAAATGATAAGACATGCATTGTAGATTCACCTTATACCAAACAATCAGATATCTTACCTAAGTGTAACAGCTTGGTATATGGCAGATGCCTATACGGAACTGTATAGTGCATTGTTGATACCTAGGGGAAAATTCGTAGCATATTACTTGTACCCAGAGAGAAATCCCTAGCGTACGGTTGGCACCTAGGGGGAAATCCTTAGCTTGCCCCTATATAACCAAACAGATCGGCTAGTATGGCCTTTGGCCCACATAATCACAGTACAGATAATAGAAATAACCATCTATATAGATGCCTAGAGGGAAATCCCTAGTACACCATCAGTTTTAGATCAGCATTACAAAACAAAACAGAACAAAAATGCCACCAAGAAAGCAGTAAACAAAACATAAATGAGCTAGTATGGCCAATAAATACAGAACATATAGCAGATATGCTAACAAGGCAATAGATATAGTACAAACAGTACAAATATGAGACAAACAAATATCAGAATAACAAACAACAGACAAAGGTTCTAGGCACTACAACAAATAGAAAATAGAATCAATATCAGAGATAACTTCACAGGGTATTCAAATTAGATAACAAATAACAGATAGATTTTAATCATAGTTCAGAGTACGGTTCAGAAATAGTAAAACCCACACAGGGGCTTATTACAACCACAAATAAGAAAAAGAAGTGCCAAATTGGTAGATCCTCACCTCTTGTAGTTTCAATCAGCAATAGTTAAAACTAAAATCTACTACTCACTAGTGCCTAGCTCGTCGTCACCTAATCAGGAAAATATTCCAAGAATCAAAATTCTTGTTCAACCCTAGCAGCCTTCTAGAAATACATCAAGCATTCTAATGCCTTATCTATGAGGATGATATAGATTAATATCCTTCTTTACAAAATTTCTCTAGAATCAACATTTTCAAATTATCTATGATAGTCTAGGTTAAATCCAGAATAACACAATTTTCATGATAACAATTCAAGGTATTACAATCTTAAGGAATACGTACGCATAAATCTCAAGTTAAATTCCATTTTAACACCATTTAACTTATAATAGTTCCCAATATCAAAATTAGAGTTCAACTTAGTATCAACCATAATTTGAGTCCAAAGTTCATATCTCCCAACTCCCTATTCCTCGCATAGGTATATAGTTCATAAAAGTACAGATATTGACTTAGAGGCTCATTCTAGATAAAATCCAATATTTGCATGCATGCATGTATTTATATATAACATGCAACAACTAATCAAAATCCAAATTTCATTACCGAGGGTTCAGAATCACAAATTTATAGCATACGGATGATCATTGCATTGAGACGAACAAACTATCTCTCCACCACTGTTGTAAAATTCAACACTGCCACAAAAATGCTCCTCATGACAAGAGGATTCCAATGCTACCTTTCATTTTGATATTCGAGCAACACAAACACCGAAATGGGCCAAAAATAATTGCAGTTCTCTCTCTCGCCACTGCTCTCCAATCACTGCTCCACCATCATCGAAGCTGCCATGCAACACTTTTGCCACCCTTCCCACATTAAGTACTACCTACTGCACCCCTCAGAATTATTGATGTTCAATAAAAAACGACAAACCTTACTGGCTACTGTGAACTTTCTCTCTTGTGTCTTCTTTGTCGATGTTGCTCCACCACTATGAGTGGGTGTTGGTGTGGCTGGGAGTGAGGATGATAGTGCAGAGAACAAGTTGAAGGGTTTAGATGGCTAAGATGGGTCATTGGGGCACTTAGCAGGAGGTGATGGTTTCAGCCGTGGAGAAGAAAAAGAATGAAGAAGGAAAGAAAGTGAAAAGAAAACAAAATAGAAAGAAATGGGAGGAAAAGAGGTAGCAGTCGGTTTTTGAAATCCCATTTTTCATATATATATATATATATATTTATATTTTATTTTTAATTTAGTCCCTCAAAATATTAAGTTATGTAATCTTACCTTAAGTTTTTAGAAAATTATGATTAACCCCAAACTATTCAAAATTTTACACAATCAAGTTTATAAAATTTATAATTTAACCCACAAAATATTTTTTAAATAATTAATATTAGAAAATTCATAAAATTTTCAAATAATGATAAAATCATATATTATAAATAAAATCAATAAAATTCTAGGGGTGTTACAGACCTCCCTTTCTAAAGGAATCTGGTCCCCAGATTCTCACTTGAATATTGAAACAGTTCAGGATATTGTTGGTGCATGAGATCCTCCTGCTCCTAGGTTGCTTCTTCAACATTATGATTGTGCCACAACACCTTCACCTGAGGAATCTTTTGATTCCTGAGTTCTCAAAATTTTCTATCTGTGATACGAACTGGTTGTTCCTTGTATGTTAGATCATTTTCTAGTTCCATGTGCTCATGAGATATGATATGAGATGGATTTGGGTAGTACTTTTGTAGTTGTGACACATGAAAGATGTCATGTATTCCGATTAGACTCTGGGGTAACATTAGGCGGTAAGCTGTTAGTCTAATTCTTTTGCATATTTCATATGGCCCAATATATCTTGGGCTCAGTTTTCCACCTTTGCCTATTCTTCTGACCCATTTTTGTGGTGATACCTTGAGAAACACTCGGTCGCCAACCTCAAATTCTAGGTTCTTCCTTTATCTATCAGCATAACTTTTCTATCAGTCTTGAGCAGCTTTTATCTACTATTTTATAATATGTACCTTTTCTATAGTCTCTTAGATCAGTTCAAGTCTTATAATTTCTGGAGACTCTTTAGTGGTACCTTTCCATTCCGCTAAATCCCAATGTAGTGGGGACTAACACTTTTGACCGCATAGTGCTTCATATGGTGCCATTTGAATAACGAACTGATAGTTATTGTTGTAGGTAAATTCAATCAGAGGTGGGTGTCGAGTCCAACTTATACCAAAGTTTGAACACATGCCCGCAATATATCCTCCAAAATCTGAATGACTCTTTTTTATTGTCTATCGGTCGGAGGATGAGCTATTGAGCTAAATTGCAATATAGTTCCCAGATTTCTCTATAAACCCTTCTAAAGTCTCGATGTGAATTTTGGGTCCCGATCAGACACAATACTCACTGGGACTCCGTGCAACCTAGCAATCTCCTTAATGTATAATTCTTCCAATTTCTCGACCTTATAGTCAGTTTTGATTGGTAGAAACTGTGGGAACTTTGTTAATCAATCTAATACTACCTAAATACCATCATAACCTCCTTTAGCCTTTGGTAGACCGGTCATAAAGTCCATAGTCACTTGTTCTTATTTTCAATTTTGGATGGGAAGTGGTAGCAACAAACCTAACGGTCGCTGGTGTTCTATTTTCACCAACTGACAGGTTAAGCATTTCTACACAAAGTCTACTACATCCTTTTTCATCCCATTCCACCAGAACTATATCTTTAAGTCCTGATACATCTTCATTCCTCTGGGATGTACGATGTACCTTGCTCGATGTGTTTCTTCTAATAACCTTTCTTTCAACTTTTTAGATACGTAGATTTTGTTTCGATGGGGTAGGGTACCTTGGTTGTCTATGTCGAACTCAGAATCTCCAAAGCTTCTAATCATTTCTTTTCATTTCAACATCCAATTCTCTCTGGCTTAAGCCTGTTGGATTTCATCAAATAGTTCAAGTTGTACTTTTACTCCTACAATCCAGACTTGTTGTTTTAGTCTTATCATAGCACTTGCTTTCAACCTTTCTAATGTCTTTGCACCTTGTAGATGAGTCATTCCTACCTCTTGACTCAGAGCATCTACTACTATATTTACTTTTCTAAGATGATAATTAATGAAAAAGTCATAATCTTCTAGGTATTTCATCTATCTTCGCTGTCTCATGTTCAAATCTATTTACGAATGTAAATACTTGAGGCTTTTGTGATCTATGTACACTTTAAATGTAGCCCCATAAAGGTAGTGCCTCCATTTTGATAGTGTAAAGATAACCACCATGAACTCCAAATCATGTGTGGGGTAGTTTTCCTCATGAGGTTTTAGCTTTATAGATGCGTAGGCAATAACACACCCTTTCTGCTTCAACACACATCCCAGTCTCTTGTATGATGCATCTGTATACACCACAAAATCTTTCAAACCCATCTAGGAGGGCTAATACTAGAGTCATAGTCAGACAATTTTTTAGTTCTTGGAAGCTCTTCTCACATTTCTCACTCCTAACAAACAGGTCGTCTTTTTGGGTTAACTTGTTTAGCGGGCTGGCTATCTTAGAGAAGTCTTAAATAAATCTTCGGTAGTAACCTACCAATCCTAGAAATTTTCGAATCCCTATAACATTCCCAAGTCTCTTCCAATTGATAGTTACTTCTACCTTGGAAGGGTCAACTTGTATCCCATTTTGAGTGATTACATGACTAGAAAGGTTACTTTCTCTATCCAGAACTTACACTTACTGAACTTGGCATACATTTGATGTTCATTTAGAGTTTTTAGAATTATGTGTAAGTACTTTCTATGCTCCTCTCTAGACTTAGAGAAAACCAAGATATCGTTAATGAAGATGACCACACATTGATCCAAATAAGGTCTGAATATTCGGTGCATCAAATCCATGAATGCTATCAGGGCATTAGTTAGGCCGAATGGCATCACCATAAATTTGTAGTGGCCATATCAAGAATTAAAAGTTTTCTTTAGGACATCATCTTCTCTATTCTTTAGCTAACAATACCCTTGCCTTAAATCTAGCTTCGAGAAAATTCTTGATCCCTGCAGGAGGTCAAATAGCTCTTCTACATAGGGTAATGGATATTTGTTCTTGATGGTGACCTTGTTCAATTTTTGGTAATTGATGCACATTCTCAAGGACCTATTCTTTTTCTTGACAAATAGCACTAGAGCTCCCCAGGAAGATGTGTTAAGTTTGATAAACTTCTTTTCTAACAACTCCTGTAGCTAACTCTTCAATTCCTTAAGTCCGGCAAGCGCCATCCAATACAGAGTCTTGGAAAATGGCATAGCCCTTGGGAGGATATGAATAATAAACTCTATCTCCCTGTTAGAGGGTAGTGAGTTTAAATCTTCAAGAAATACCTCAGGATATTTTGCTACCACTTTTACTTCTTCAATCTTAGCTGTGTCCCGAGGTTTGTTGATGAGGTGTGCTAGGAATTTTTGCCCACTCTTATTCAGAATCTGTCTAGCTTCTATAGCTGATATAATCAGTATCGAAGGAGTTTTATCTGTGGAAGAATGTGAAGATATCAATGTCCCTTCCCCGAGTGTAATGCACTTAGTGAAATAATTCACTTGTGCTTGGTGATTGTACAGCCAATCCATTCCAAGAATTACATCATACACTTAGATGGGCATCTGTATTAAATTAGCTGGATATACTCGGCCTTCAATCATAATTGATCAATCCCAATACATGATATCAGTGACTAACCCTATTCCCACAAGTATTCTCATTTCTACTTGATATGCCATGGTTTCAGGTTTCATATTCAATTTTTAGAGAATTCAATAGATATAAAAGAATGGAAAACATCGAGATCATATAATACTTTACTAAGAGTTTTGGAGATAGTAATCATACATTTTACTACCTCATTAGGGTTTAGTGCGTCTTCTCCGATTAGGGCATAAACACATGCCTGGATCTTCTGCTTTCCTTTTCCTATTGGAACTGGGCCTTTCTTTCCTGGGCAATCTTTTAGAAAATGCTAGCTACTACCGCACCATAAGTATTTACCTTATTTCTGCTAATAGTTCGCTTCCTTATAGTGCTAATACCTTATTTTGAGCCGAATTTATTGTCCCATCTGCCCGAGTAATTCTCTAGGCTGTACACTTAGCTTGTGGCCGCTACTGTTTCTTATTGGTGTTACTTGGTCCACCAAGAGATGGTTTCCCCTTTTTACCTTTATCTTTAATTTTTCTAATTTCGTATAGCTCCGATTCTAATTGTAGTCCTTTACTGACTGCTATGTTGAAATTTGGCAAATCAAAGATGGCTAGAGCCTATCTCAATTCTGGCCATAATCCTTGAGTAAATTGTTGAATTTGTTGACCTTCATCATCCTAGACATAATATGTATATTGTATAAGTCTGCTGAAGGTTGCCTTATACTAACTAACAGTTTGGTTTCCTTATATCAAGTTTATAAACTCGCGTTCGTTAGACTGCGACCACTGGGGGTATATACTTATCCATGAATTCTTTGGTGACATTGTCCCATGTCCTTTGGGTTCTTGAGGCTGCCCAACAACAATCTATCATTTTCCACCAACTTCTACCAAATCCCGCCAAGAGATATATGGCAAATCACACCTTTTACTCATTAAGGTAGTGTAAAGTATTAAATATGACCTCAAGGTCTCAACCCATTCTTTGGTCTTTTGATTGTCTGGTTTTCCATAGCACTTAGGGAGCTGAAAATGAAAATATATTTCTAAAGCTTGATCTTCAACCATGAGTTGAGTTGGTGGCCTGACTTCTAGCTCTCTCGAATATGTATATCCTATTGGCTGTCCAACTGAAGAAGTTTGTGATACCTCTTTTCTCTGCTCAACCCGAGAATAAGTTGGAACCCCTTGTTTGAGAGCACGGAAGTCTTGAAATTGTTGCTTATGAGGTCTTCCTTGCCAACCAAATTGGGGTGGCGCAGGTCCAAGGATGCTGCCATGAGATGCTATCATAGTCTCAAGATCTCGAGAATATATCTCAACCTGTAATTGAAAATTAAAATCAACACCCTAATTCTCAACATCCCTTCAACAATTTAGGTTCCAATAAAGAAAATAATATGACTTAAATAAACTTTCAAAACTCATAACAGGAAATATGATTAAAAAAAATAATTTCCCTAAAACTCATACATTATCATAATATAAGTTAGCAATAACAAGAATACATAAGTGTATATACAAATCAAAAGTAGCAAAATTAGCTATGCTAACGATATGCCCAGTTATAGACAAAATGATAGGACATACAAAGAAAAGGGGAAAAAAGATGATATTAATCACAGTCATGAAATTATCAACCGGGGTTACAAGGTGCGATAGTTAGAGTCATAAACTAATGTCCTACTATCATACTATGATACTACGACACCAAGACCTATATCTAATCTTTCTCATCAATGATGTCAGATAGCTTGTTAGCCTTATCAAACGTCTACCGATCTCCTTTATCATCTATCTCAAGTGGTGCCACGATTGGGGGTTTTGGAATAACATATGCATTAGGGGATTCTTCGGGTTCTTCCTCAAACTTCTTATTCAATTCTTCCTCTGATTCAGCCTCTAGTTTCACCTTGAGTATCGGTGCTCCTCTTGCTGTCGCCATTCCTGTCTTCAATTAGGAATAGGGATCTGACGAATACCTAATGGTCCAGCCTCTACATCTATCCTGGGGCTAACACCGATTACCTGATTAATATCCTTGCAATAGTAGTCAATCGCTCTATACTTCTCATCTACCACTAGGTGGGGAACCTGTATCGATTTTCTATAATTAGATTGAAAAGTTGGAAATGTTATCTCCATGTTAGCCCACAAAGATCGAAGCTCTTGAATTTGCAATTCAACAATACTAACTCGAAGGCACTCCCACTTGACGTCACCCAAAACCTGATTATACAGGTAGTCCTGAGCACTCAGCATTCTTTTCAAAGTGAGCACCTCTTCCCAGGCCTGATGAAGATGTTCATGTTGCACATAACATTTTTCTTCTAAAGTTTTGCAAATCATTCTAAGGTTCTTCCTTTCTTCTTTCAACTCTTTGATCTCGTTCTCTAAAGTTTCATTATTTTGGTCATTTGCAGACACCTTTCCTTTGTCAGAGCCACTAGCCATCCTGCAACAAATTCAAGAATTTCATCTCAACAAAATCAAGCAATATAATCTAAACCCAAGCTTTAGGATCCTACTATTCTCTATCAGTCTTGCAATAACTTAATAGTTATGTCAATACCTTAAGTGCACATACGAAATAACCCAAATAGCGGTCACTATGAGTTTTACCAGACATTCATGCCTAGGTCAACTAAATGAGGCTTTGATACCAACTCTGTAGTACCTCACCTCGGGACAGTACCTAGGCAGAGGTACTACTCTAATTCAGACTTAATTCTCAAAGTTACAATTCAACGAAAGGCCTATAAAATTCAAACATCTCAAAGTTAAACACCGATTCATCTCAACTAGACTAAATAAAGCCATAAAATAGATGTATCATAAAAGATTCAGGGAACTAGTTAAGTTATAACTTTTGACAGATCATGCCATCCATGCCATCTAACACTACAACCTTCAAAATAAGTTTTACACATCACAATATCTCTAAGATAAATGAAACAGTCACAAGATTCATACTTAACTATGGCATTAGTTTTATTATAAAACACCACACACTTCGTTCCAAACCTGGCATTCATCAGAGTCTATCTTTATCTGAGAGATGATGAAATATAAGTGGGTAAGTCCAAAGACTTAGTGATGGATAAGTAAAAGTAATAACAGGTTATCGAGGAGGAATTCAACTCGATAAAACATAATTTAAACATGCTGAATATAACAAATTCAGAAAATAGGCAGTACAGAAAAGCAAACAGAAAAGTCTCTAGCTTTATTGCTCTAAGAACATATTATAGGCAGACAGAAATCATTTAGGCAATTTAAACCCAAAGCATATGCTTTCTAAGAAAAAGCCATAAGATATGCATTTCAGATTCACCTTATATTAGATAGATAGATATCTCACCTAAGCATAACAACTTAGTATATGGCAGATGCCTATACAAAACTGTATAGGCATCTGCTGATACCTAAGAGGAAATTTCTAGCATATTGCTCGTACCCAGGGGGAAATCCCTAGCATACAATTGGCACCCAAGGGGAAATTCCTAGCATACCATTGACACCCAAGAAAAAATTAATGAAGCCCAATTAATTAAAAAAAGAGTTGCTAAAGTCCAATTAATCAACTTTGCAATTTGATATCAAACCCATTTTTTACCAAATGACATTAATTTACTAAAAAATTGGTGAACTCATATTAATAAAAGAAAAGTTGCAAAAACACAATTAATCAATTTTTTAAGTTAATGTCATATCCAATTTATTTTGAAATCCAATTCACTAATTTTCTAGGAGAATTATTGAAGCTCAGTTAATGAAAGAGAAGTTGGTAAAGCCCAATTAACAAATTTTTCAAATTAGCATGAAGCCCAATTTGCCAATTCACTAAAATCTTAGTTAAGCCTAATTAGTTTAAAAAAAAAAGATATGGTCAACCTAAAGTAATCAATGATTTGAATTAATGTAAAGCTCAATTAATAAAAAATAAGCTCAATTCCTTGAATTCATCATTCACCTCACTTCAAATTTGTTCAAAACCAACTCTTAAAATGAAACCTAATTCACCACTTAATATACTATAAATTTGGTCAAATATATTTTATAAATGAAAACTCCCAATTCATTGAATAATTCACAAAAAGTTATAAAGCCCAATGTTTTAAATAAATTGGTCCAACTAATAGATTTTCACTTCAAATTTCTTCAAGCCCAAATATTAAAATAAAACCTAGTTTAGTAATAATTCACTAAAAAGTTGGATAAGCCCAATTAACAAATTCTTTACATTATTGTGAAGTCTATTTCTTGAACAAAAGCCCAACCCATGAGTATTAGTAAAAATTTGATTTAATATCTATTTATGATTAGTAACAAAAATCATTGTTACCATATGTATACAATCGATATTAGGAGGGAATGAATTTTGAAGGGAAGTTAATTAAAGTTAAGTAACTAAAAACTTTGTTACAATATATTTTATTTGTAACAAATATTTTGTTGTTATAAAAGGTACCAAATTTTATTACAAATATATCTTCTTATATGATGGAAAATGTTATATATAACAAAATAATATTTTCAGTAATTAATTATTATTTAGTTACAAAAAAAAAAATTTAAGTAACAAATTTGAGTTAAAGGTAACAAATCTTTTACTTTGTTACTCAATAAAATATTATTTGTAACAAAAAACCAATTTTGTTACAATAAATCTAACATATGTAATGAATTTTACCTTTATTGCCAAATATTTTGTTACGTGAAGTGCAATTTGTTATAATATCTAGCTTTCTGATACTTTTTTAATCTTCTTGTTTTTTTCTATAATGTTAGGTGAGTTGCTAATTTTTCTTTTCTTTTCCCCTTTTTATTAAAGCTTTATGTACTATTATCTCATTTTTCATTTTGGGAGATTATCATATGTTTGGATTTCCTATGTTTGGCTTACATCAGTTGCACTACCTTAGTTGATTCACTTAATGCGATTGCTTGTACATTTTTTTGTGTGCACACTTTTCCATTTTTGTATTGTATCAAGCATAATTCTCCAAGAAGATGTCCTTGTTTTAGTGATGAATTCCATAGTCGTACAGGGTTCTTTAGATTTATGTTATTAGGCCTTGACAAAGGGCTTGTGAGAAGCCATATTTAAAGGGTGTTCCTCATTTTTACTCATTCTCTTACAATTATATTTTATTTTGTCACATCCTCATGTTAGCTTTTGCCTTCAATTTTAACATAGGTTGATGCTTTTTTGAGAAAAGAGAAGGGAAAGTCTACTGAGTGTATCACATTGAGGTTAGGTATGGGATGGTGACAATGGTAGGAGCTTCAAGGAGATGGCTAGCCTAGGGAAGTGGTTGTTGTTTGTGCTTGTTAGCTTAAAGGACAACCAGGATATGGCATCATTAAGAGAGAAACTAACCCTTCTTTAGGGGTAGCCACCCTTCGGGCTCTTGAGGTGGCTGTCTTTTGGGATCTTGGGATAGTCACCTTTGAGGGAAACTACCTAATTGGGCATGGTTAACTTTGAGGATGATAGCTCATTGGGCCTGCGTAGTGTGTTGTCCTTGAGGGCAATAGCCTACAAGAGACTTTCTTTAAGGGTGATCATCTTTGCGAGATCACTTAAGCAAATAGTCTAATTACTTATCAATTTGTTTGGACTTTAATATCTTTTTAGGACCTTAGATACATGTATCCTTTGGCTGCTTGGATTCCAAGAAGATATTGATGACATTTCATCATAAGTTTATTTACAAATTTTTTGGTTGTGTTTGGCTCATGCCTGTCAAGTAATTCTATCTCATTGACTAGTTAAGATTTTAGGTAGAGCTTTACATACTTAAGATGGCTTAGGATATCTAGGTGAACTTTATGCTTCATGAGTCACTTAGGAGTTTTTGCAAAATTTTACGCCCTAGGGATCACTTAAGATCTCTAATGGCATTTCATACTTTTAGGGATCACTTGAGACCTTTAGCGAAGGTTTATGTTGATGTGAGTAAAATTGAATCTAAGGACGTTTCAGTAATTTGACTAAAATAATAAATTAGCCTTACAAGTAATTAATTAAGTAAATTGGCCAGAGTGCTCAAAGAACAAGTCAAGCCTATAAAAATGGCAGAAAAACCTTAATGGGCTTTAGCTAATTAAAACTAAAATCTATAAATATCAAGTCCTATTATTTGTCAAATTTCTTAGAGTGGAAGAACTCTTGAGAAGAGAAAATCTCGCTGCATGCATTCCTGAGAAGATGAACCAAACTCTATGGTTTTTCAGAAAGGATCCATCTCCATGTTATAGCAACATTACATGCTCTATAATTCA
Organism: Jacaranda copaia; assembly: GCA_014898725.1. NCBI lineage: Eukaryota > Viridiplantae > Streptophyta > Magnoliopsida > Lamiales > Bignoniaceae > Jacaranda > Jacaranda copaia. The sequence goes on from JACGDI010005800.1 coordinate 1,718,572, forward strand.
CTTAGAATTTTTTAGAGTTTTATACTTCTGAGACTCACTTAAGACCTTCATTAGAGCTTTATGTTATAGGGATCTCTTAAGATCTCATATAAAATTAAGTTGTTCTTATGACCCTTTGTATTCTTTTGCAAATTAAGTTTCCTAAAAGATCCTTAGGATCTTATGCAGAATTAAGTTGCTCTAAGGACCTCTTTGAACTCATTTGGAGTTAAGTTGCCTTGTAGATCTCTTAGGATCAATGTGGAAATAAGTTGCTCTGAGGTCCTCTTAGGATCTTCTTGGAGTTAAGTTGTTCTAAGGTTCCCTAGGGATCTCATGTAGAACTTTATGTCTTAAAAGGTATGAGCTTAAGTTGACCTATTTGATGGATGGGAAATATATCATACTTAGAGGGTTTGCAACCTTTAAGGTTGCTCTAGCTTGTCATATTTTGGATCATACTTTGTGATTCCTAAAATGTATATTAATATCCAATAATTGAAGATGTAAAGTTTTATTCAATCATAAAGAAGAAGAAACATATAAGCCTCCAAATGGGCAACTTTATTTAATCAATTAAGTCAGGAAATAACTATGAATGGATGCAAGCTACCTAATGAGCTGCCTATTAAACTAACTAGCTTTGGTAAGAAAAGAAATGCAAACATGATGGAGCAATCCTAGAAATCAAAGACAACAATAGAGCCTATAATCTCCTTAAGCTGACGAATTCTGCTGCATAAGTAGGCTCTACACATTTTCCAATTAGCCAAACTTTTAGTCTTCTTTCACTTCTAGAGTTTATTACTATTTGATATTTGTCAGTTCTCATGTTTTCTTTACTAGATTTCTCATTTTGGATGCTTGCTCTAAGGCCATCCTTTCCACTAAGTTGATTTCTTTTGCTAACTATTTCCTTTTATCATAAGCATGGATTTTATGAGAGTTTGTCTTATTTCCTGGGCTCTTTAAAGTTTTTGCAGCTTTCTTCAATATGTTAGCATAACTTTTTCTTACTATCCTCAAGTCTCCTACTACCTTTAGGACCATTAGAGGTAGGGATCCTCATCCTCATATGATATGTTGAGATCAATGGCTAAAAATTATTCAAGGTTGGTTGCCCTAAAATTATATTATAGGCCAATGGAGGCTTCACTATCAAAACCTTTTCCATTTTGATAGCCCACCTCAAATGAGTGCTTAAAGACAAAGGGAGAGAAATTTCCAATGGATTCTACTATTTCGCTACTAAAATGTGTTGGAATAGTGCTCTATAAGCCAATTAAATTGACATCTAAACTGTTTCACTTGTAATACAATCATGATTGAATGATATTCATTACAAATGGTCATCTTTGTCTTATGCTTATTGTACTTTATTAGCATTTGGTTAAAGTCCTTAGATGACACAGGACTACGAGACTTGGCCATGTACTGGCATTGATCATGAAACCAATTTTACACGATCGTAATCTTAAATCTTTCAAGTAATAGGAACTTATGAGATAAAGCAACTAAAATTTAGATAGACTTGCACTAATGATACATAAATCCAAGAGTTGGATATTGCTCTGTTTCATGAGCAAACCATGTGAGACATAGGTGCATGTTAATGGGTGTTTGTTAGAGAACACGTTCATTAAAATCCCGCTTGGAAAATCCATAGATATCCATAGTGGCAAGCCAATAGTGGCAAGTTTTATGCTAGTACATATAATTAGTCTTTTGATCTAAGGATCAATGGCAACTTTATGTTTAAGTCCTCATGCTTTGATTTTTCTTTGACCACTTATGGGGTCTTTCGGGTAGAGCTAAAGTGTAAACTGCTTAGATATGGAAGTTTATGAGATCTAATAAGGGATTCATATCCTCATCATTTTGAAGGGCTAATGCATCTTGTATATATTCTATAATGATCTAATCCACAAAATCCTTGCACAAGGTAGAATGATAATTTGAAAAAATATTTTTCCAAAGATGAGGTCATAAATCGAACATTAGGAATTGATACAAAGTAATAAGGTTATTAGGGAGTCAACAAATACCTTACCTTAAGTGTCTTTTGAGAGATAGGAGACGGAAAGACCATATTTGCATGGAAGCGTAAAGTTAAAATGGTTCTCCAAGAGTAATCATTTAGGTTTAGAAATTCAAATGAAGAATTCATTTGGAGTGCATTAAAATTTATTTGGACAACATTTCATGAGATGAAATGAAGATTCCAAATAAAATCCAAATGCATCATAAATTCACTTGCAACTTGCTTGCAAGTTGGTGCCAACCACAAGGATGATGTGATGCCACCTAAATAGGACACCTCTCTCCATATATATATAGATATTGAGGATGGGCGACCAAGGCATGTGACTACACAAGCATTTTAGATCTAATTGGTAGATTCTCTTTTTTCCTCTAATTTTGCATGAGTTGCCTCATATGTTGGAGTTTCACATTTTTCTTCATCTCCTACCTCCAAAATTGGCCTTCATCCTTGCTCATCTCTCCTTTGTTTTCCAACTAACATTGGAGAGATTTAGATTGTTCACTTGTGTGTGGATCTTGACATTAGAGGTAAAACACTTAGATTGCTTGCCTTTTGAATATCTTCTACTTGGGTAGAACTTTGGAGGCATTTATGGAGTGGTTTTTATTTTCTAATTTGGATGAATTTTATAGTGGATATTCATCAAGGTGTTGGTGATCTTGTGTCCAAATTTCAGCTAATTCCAAGGTGATTTGGGTGGGAAAAACGTTGCCTACAAGCTGTTGTGCTATGAGGAGATTGCATTGAAAAGTTCAAGCAAGTCTTCATCTCTTTGGTTGGAATTTGCTATCTAGGTAATTTTCCAACATAAATCCACTTTATTAGCATGAATTAGATCCTTGGGGAGGTTTAATCAAGTTTGATTTTAGTTTTTAAATTTTTTTAATTGAATCTTTGTCTTACACCTTCCTTCAAATGGTATCGAAGCTAAATCATGCTTTGATTTGGATTTTTGATTGATTGATTCATGTGATGGATTAATCTAGATCTCCAAATACTTGATCCAAATTATAGATTGGAATGTTTGGATGATGACGCATGTGTCTCCTTTGCTTGATGAATTGAAATTATGTTAAAATATGTTTTAAGTGTTATTTCATAAGTTTAGCATGTTTTAATTCATAGTAGCTAATGTTAAATTTTGATTCAGTATTGGTTGATGTTATATGTTGATATAGCATGTTAAATTTATTTTTAAAGAGTTTTGGTCATTTTTGGATCCAATATGATTGGAGTTTATTGATGTTTTTGGAGAATAGTGATTTTCACTTAAACTTTATTTTTTAAGAACGTTTGAGCACTTAAAATTCTATTTTTAAAAATATATTTTGAATTTTGTGTGATTTAATATTTAGGAGGTGTCCTAAATTTTTTAGTTCACCAAAATTGAGCTAAAATCATATTGACTCATACCAAACCTTGAAAACAGGGCAGCTGTCTGCCTTAGCCAAGTGTTGGCTAGGCATTAGGCACCTTGGGGCACACCTACCACACAGTCGCGTGCCCAAGTTGGGCAGCAGTGGTTGTTTTCAGCTCTTAGGGATTTTTGATGTGTTTTTGTGTTCTTTAGGTGACCAAAAGTATTTTAATTCATACATAATAGATGCACAAGTGTTGTGTGAGTTCTTAAAATTATGTTTGATATTTTTTATTGTTTTTTAAATCTTATTGAAGTTAATCTTCAATTAGTGCAAAAGTGAGATGCATAATGGTTATGCTTATTTTTTCTTGACCAATTAATTATTTATGAGATAAGCTTTTAATTGTTGAAATTGAATGCCAATTCATGATTTATTTATTGTTCATTTAATTGTTGAATGGATGATGAATGAATGGGGATGATCATGAGCCTTTAATATTAATTTTATTAGTTTCAAATTGTTGAAAGGGTGGTGTTAAATTGGGGCTTGCATGTCTCTTAATTCTTCTTTGTAAAAGTTATGAGAGTAGAATCATTAGGAGTGAGGATTTCCTTCTTTTGTAAATGTTGCAAGGAGCAATAAAGACTAATAGAAGCTTCAAGACCCATGAATATAAAGGGATACATTCATGTAATAGGTAGGTATAATCAACCTACTTAAAATCAACTAAGTGGTGTATCTATGGCTCTAAGTGCACTACTTAATTAGGACTCGTGGTCATATCACCTAGGAGCATGTTAGGCGCACTTACTTATTTATGCTTTCCATATCCTATTGATGTATTAGATACATTTTTAGGATATAGAAAACCTAAATAAAAAGATAAAGTTAATGAGATCTTTGCAAACAAGAAAATCTCCCCACTTAGAAAGTCTAAGTACTTTCCAAAATATTAAGTTAAAATAGATACAAATTAAAAGGAGTTTTAATTAATCCATGCCTTCTACCAATAGTATATGACATGACGATGCTACCATCTTTGTGTGATCGCACTTGGTTTGGGGGATACATTTAGGTGGAAACTTGTGATCATATATTTAGCATATGATGTACCTTTCATTTAAGGCTTCCCATGCATTAGCACTCAGTCATGGGGAATGTCGTGGAATGAACTCAAATCAAAGTTTGATTGGTTGGCTTAACTTAACACCTAGTAATGTCGATGGCACACGAAATATGGGTCTACATGAAAAATGAGGCAAAATATATCAAAAATTGCATAAGATGCAATTAGTAAAGGTTGTTTACCTTGTGAATATTTGTGGATAGCACTTGGTCATAGGGTTCCACTTACAAGTTCTTAGGGTCTTGATTCTTACTAGAAAATGAGATTTCCCGAATTCTTCTAAAGGGGAAGAATTTGATAAAGTAGTAGGGGAAAAACATGCTTGAAAGACTATGAACATGTTTTTGCAATATCAATATTCAATCATATGCTTATAGTCTTCTTTTCACCTTTTGTAGATTTTTGAAATCTTAAACTTAAAATGGCTAAATATCCATTCCATGTTATTTTGAAAACTAATAAGCTAACTGAGCTAAACTTCTATGATTGGTTGAGAAACCTCAAGACTATTCTAGATCCCAAAAAGAGGACCTATGTCTTTAATCAAAGTCTATTGGACACCATTGGCGATGATGGCATTGATGAAGCACATAAATTATTCACGAAGTTTGTGGATGATGATCTATAAATTAGATGCATCATGATGAATTTTATGACTAATAAACTACAAAAGACTCATGAGCACATGAAACATGCTCATGAGATCTACACACACCCACAAGAGTTGTATGGCATTCAAACTAGACACCGAAGATTCGCTTTGTCTATTGAGCTTTTTAGGTTAAGAATGGCTGAGGTCTCAAGTGTCCATGATAATGTCTTAAGATGATCGGACTCATTGAGAAACTTGGACAATTAGATGTGATCATGGATGATGAGCTATATGTGGATTTGATTCTGTAATCATTCCCAAGCTCATTCGACCAATTCATTATAGTGCCCGGGCAGGGTGCTAGGTAGCCCCTATTTTAGGGTTTCAAAGCATGCCAAGCCTTTTTCCACTTAACTTTCATGCAACAATAAATTTAGCTCATGTTCTTAACATTAAAACATGCATCTTAGATAAATTTATAGATTGAAAACAACTTTTAAAAGTGGAGATTCAATTGCTCAAACATGCCTTCAAAAAACTTGATTAAAGCTAGAATCATATTTTCCAAAATCTCCAACAAAACTTCAATCACATTAGATCCAAAAATGACCAAAACTTTTTTGATCAATCATAAACATGCTATATCAACATATGACATCAATTAATGCCAAATCAACATTTAACATTAATTACTATGAATTAAGACATACTAACTACATGAATTAACACTTAAATTACATAATAACATGCTTTCAATTCATCATTCAAGGAGCCACACATAACATCAACGAAATACTCCAATCCATCAATTGAATCAAGAATTTGGTGATCTAGATTAATCCATCACATGAATTAATCAATCAAGGAAAATCCAAATCTAAGCATGATTTAGGCTCCAATACCACTTGAAAGTAAGTAAGGCACTAAGATCTAATTATCAAAACTTCAAAAGCATGAAATTATCTGGTGCTTACAAGAATACCAAGGATAAAATCATGCTAGGGATTCATATTTGGTGAGAGCATTACCTTGAAAAGAAAATTTCAAGGAGAGACTTCTGAACTCTTCACAATTCTAGAAACTGTCTGCAATTAGCGCAGCTGGAAAGATTGCAAAAATCGCCCAACCAAAACTCCTCCAAAAATTTTGAAACAAATTATTGGAGCTTATAAACACCTTGAAGAACTCTATATAAAAGATTTGGATAAAAAATATATCTAGAAATCCTTGGATAAATTTGCCAAATCAAACTTTATGTAAGTCGATCTCCAAAACAAGCAAACTCTCTTGTTTGCCTCTGTTGTTAAAATTCACACACCAATTTGATCTTCCAAAATCTCAAATCTATAAGTTGGAATAAGAAAGAAAATTTACAATGGTGGAGGCCAATTTTAGGTAGGGAAGGAGAAGAAGAGAGCAAAGCTTTCAACACATAAATGCAATGCTTGCGAGAGATTTTTGAAAGGAAATTGCAAAGAATTTAATTCTTCACAAATAGTGTGATGCCTTGGCCAATCCTCTCTCTATATCTATATATAGATGCTGAATGGTGTGATGTCAAGGTGGCATCACACATTCTATGAGGAGGGGCGGTCAAGTGGTGTGTCAAGATCTTAAATTAAATTCAAATTTCATTTGAATTTCAAGTGCATTTTAATTACATTTGAAATCCAATGCCAAATTAATTAAGATGCTAATTCAAATGAACTCTTCACGTGAGTTTTCCCTCCAAAATTCATTCTTCCCATTAATTAAATTAAACTCTTTAATTTAATAAATTATCTTTTGACTTAACTCTTTAAGTCAAACTAGCTTAACTCTCTAAGCTTAATTTGTTAACTTAACCCGTTAAGTTAACTTGACCAATTGATGGTCATGTTGGTACCAAATAATTAACTCTTTAATTATAGATCTAATTTAATGCCTTAAATTAATTGATTAATTTAACACTTAAATTAATCAAGCCAAAAATGACCTTCAAAATTGGCACCATCAAATCGGTCCATGAGGAGTTAGCTTTCTAACACTTAGAAAATTTTCTCCATCAATTAAGAAGCTAATTAGATTTTGTGTGTGATCCAATAGGTTCTACCATCCATTGCAAAAGGGCTCACAACTCCTTGTGACTTTTGAATAGCTTATATTTATTTTAGTTTAAAACTCCTTTTAAACTAATCGACTCAATTCAATTCATCTCATTAATTGATGAGTACCAAATCTCCAAAGTCGATGTAACACCTCTAGAATTTCATAATTTGCATTAATTTATTGCCACTAATTTTATTACTATTTTTATTTTACAAAAATTTACTTAATAATTATATTTTTAGAAGTTTCATGGTCGATTTATAATATTAACCAACTTGATTTCATTTTAATTGAAATTACTAGGGCCAATTTATAATTTTTAAGGACTTAATTGCACATAAATAGAGAGATATAGGGTTTGCATGAAAAACTCCTAGTCAACCGTGGGTAAGTGGTGATTTTCAAAATTTCAAGGATTAATTGGAGATTGCTTAAAATGTTTTGGGGCCAATCTACAATATCCAAATGATCAACTTGATAAAGGTTGCAAACTTGTTCACCGAGCTATTTTTTCCACCATTTTTCTTCCCTTTCTTCACTTCTTCACAGCGCCACTAATTCATCGATGATCTTCGCACGACAACCATTTTTCCACAACAATAACTGATCAAAATGTTTCCCACACCTCCGGCCACACTAGCACACAACATGCACTATTGAACCACCATCAACAAAGCCATCATGGGAGAGGATCGAGGAGCTTTTCATGACAAAGCAAGTGGGTTTCTAGTTTTCTAGCGACCAATGTCAGCTCTAAAAGGTGGTCTGAGTAGTACTCGATGAGGAGAACAACATGGAAGTGTTGCATAGCAGCAACATGCGGCAATGGCGAAGGTAGAAATTTGCAGCGGAGCAAGTAAATTGTGAGGGTTTTGCGGTAATTTTTGGAGAATTTTTGGGCATCCATTGTTGGAACTAAAGGTATTATTGGAAAACTTATGTCGAGGCGGATCTCTTTGAGGTGTCAAACCATTTTTTTGCAGTGGCAGACGGCGGTGGCGTAGTGGCTGCGAAGAGATAGTTTCATTTTCTCGATGTAATGATCATACCCATGTCATCGATTTGTGGTCTTGTACTCTGGTGGCAAGCTTTGACATTTGGATTTAGTTGTACCTTTACTATATATGCATGTTGCATATGTTGTACCTTTCTTATTTTATCGGTATCCTTGCTAAGAATAACAATTTGGGAAGAATTGATATATCCATGTATATATATGTGTTGATACCCATGCAAGGAATATTGAATAGTGGACCTGGACTTATCATGCATAATGCCAAATTGGATTTAAATGATATTAATCCTAAGGTGTATATGACGAGATTAATAAGAAAATTAGGCCATTATTTGTAGATTTAGGACTTAATGATATTATTAGGATTAATTATTGAGAAATAAGCAATTATGGTAATTTTAGGTTAATATTGTCGTAAAAATGCGTAATTGAAGACTAGCCTATATTTTGATGAGTGAAATCGATATACAATCGAGATTATTTTAGTGATATAGATCTTGTTAACTACTGTTAGATCGATAGTACTAACTAAGCTGTGAATTATCATGTTAATAGGTTGATCGGTGAATTTTGGTTATATTATAAGTATGATAGTGTTGTGTTAGGAGTCAAACACAAATTTTGACTATAATTATACTTTCTTAGCTAGGTGACGAAGAGGTGGGTCCCAAGGACCAGTAAGATACCATTTTAACTGTATTTCCCAAGATAACTAAAGTGAGGGTCTAACCTCTTGGGCATTTGCTTATATGCCTTGTGAGTGTCTGCCATTTTGGCCTTGCTAATTCTCTCTATTCTTATGGTATAACCCTTATGAGGATTAACTTGTGTGATTGTACTTGCACTTTTATTTGAGATTCATACTTGATTGCACACTTGATTGTACTTGATTGTTTGATTGTATGCCCTTGTGTGGGTTAGTACCTATATCACTCTGTTGAGTCATTTTTTTATGTTCTGATGCCTATAACTCTTGTCTGTCTTAATTGGAACTTATTTTGTTTGGTTCTTGTTATTGTTATGTTATTAGATACCTTATCAACACACTCAATTGTTCATATCCTATTATCTGGCCAATTGGCTTAACTGTACTTGCTTGTTGTCCATGTAATGCCTAGTTAGCATATTCGATTACTTGATTCATACTTGTCGTACTTATTGTACTTATTGCACTTGCTTAGAATTATTACCTAAGCTGAGTGCCAATCCTGTGCGAAATGTTGGGATATATGGGATATACCTTGCAGTCCACATGGGTGTTGACGATATGCTAGGGATTTTGTCCCTAGTTATCACAGTACACTAAGGATTTTCCCCTAGGCATTGCAGTGCACCATACATTTTGTACAGGCACACCAATTGTATGTCGAGCTATCACACTTAGAAGTATTTGTTTGAATGGTATAAGATAAATTAATATGCATGTCTTACTTATTCTGTTGGAATGCATATACTGTAAGGGATTGCTCATTATTCTTGTTCTTTCTTTATTGTAAACTGCTCTTGGATCAATAAGGCGTGAAAGCTTCCTATTGTTACTATTGTTCTTGCTTGAATCATAACTACACTTGTATTGCTTGATGAGTTTTAAATCTATTAAGATGTTCTCTTTTCTTTACAGATTCCTATTACTAGTTAAATGTATTATCTCTCATTAAGTCCATTGGACTTACTCCCATTTCCCTTAAATTTTCCTAACAGGATTGAATAGAAATGAAAGTTTCGATCTAGCATGAAGAGATGCTCCCTTTTGTAATAGTTTAGATATGCTTATGTATTTATAGGCCTTAAGAATGTTACATGTGATCCTTAGAGATGTTGTGATATGTCAAAGATGTTTAGGATACTTTGGGATTATATATTTTTTTGGTTGGCCTTTTAAGAAAGGACCTTTGACTTGATCACTAATGTTTGTAAATAATGATTGAGATTATAATTTCCACTGCTTATGATATGATGGTATTTGAAAGAATCTTTTAGGGCTATTATGAGTATTTCAAGTCCTAACTTAATACTGAATTATTCTGATATCTCAACTTGGGGTTACCTAGATTGGGATGTCACAGATGATATCAGAGCTTAGGTTTAGACGACCTAGGTGTTGAACATTCAATAGAGTTATAGTGACTTATATTTGGGTTAGCTTGAATATACACTTAGGAATATAACATGATTATTAAGGTATAATAGGATCATTAGATGATAGTAGGACCCTAAGGCATTGAGTATGGACTATATTACTTGATAATAATGAAACAGATTCCTATGATTTTATTGCAAGATGGCTAGCATCATTGGCAAAGGAAAGAAACTTGCTAATAAGGATGATTTTGAAGAATTGAAGGAGAAACTTGTAATGCTTAAGAAACACAGGAATGCCTATCCTAAACATGCCAAAGGCTTGAAGTGAAGCTCTATGATATTTATAGGACCATATAGAATAAGAGAATGAAGACAAGCTGACGAAAATCATCAATTGGAGCGAGAGACTTCATACCTAATAGGATGATGAAAAGTGTCAAGAGAGAAAATATTCAGGTTGGAATAGTTGACAACCAAATTGAAGAGCTTCAATAGATACATATCTAGATCGAGGAAACATTTTGGACACTAGAGACTGAGTATAAGAGGATGATAGATGAGTCTCACCTTGTAATGGGAAAGAATAGTGAAATGATGACACATTACTACTAGGCCATAGATCAAGTGATTGGAGTAGGCATTGGGATTAACACTGAGGTAAGGCCCATAATAGATCTATCTTGTGCAAGTTTGTGGGATACTTAAGAGAGTCTTTGGGTTATTACTATTGTGATCCCTTAGAACAAAAGGTATTTATTTTGAAAAATGCCCACCTTTTGGAAAAGGAATTTCTATTAGATAGAAATGGCATTATTATTGAACTTGATGAAGTTCAAGATGATCATCAAATCCCACAAGCGTTGGAAACAAGTAAGCAACATGATTCGTACACACAATCTCTTAAAAGGTTGGATTGAATCAAGAAGCAACTTGAAATGTTTGAATTCCTTCATGAGATGGGCTAATCGAATAGTGATTCGAAGATCTATGAGGAAGCTACATTTGACATAAATTCGGGACATTAGCTTGATAACATGAAATCTGAAATGGGCTCTATGTACTCCAACAAAGTATAAACTTTGGTAGATTCACCAAAGGGTATAGTACTAGTTGGTTGCAAGTGGATCTATAAGTGAAAACTAAGAGTCAATGGAGAGGTAATGACTTTTAAGGTGCAACTAGTAGCAAAGGGTTGTACTCAAAGACCTGGTATTTATTTCGAGGAAACCTTTTTATCGATCGCTATACCTAAGTTCATTTGGATTTTACTTGCCACAGTAACATATTATGGCTATAAGATATGATAAATGGATGTGAAATATGCCTTCCTCAATGGAAGCATTGAAGAAGATAATTACATGGAGAAAACATAAGGTTTTAAATCCAAAGAGAGTGAGCAAAAGATTTGCAAACTTTAGAGATCCATTTATGGACTGAAACAAGCGTCCTGATGTTAGAACATATATTTTGGCAAGACAGTCAAATCTTTTAGCTTTATCAAAAATGTGTATGAACTTTATGTGTACAAGAAGGCTAGTAAGAGTAGTATACAGTCTACTATGCTTTATACCAATGATGTTCTTCTCATTAGGAATGAGAGAGTAATGTTAAAGTGTACTAAAACATAGCTATCTACTCAATTCTCCATGAAAGATTTGGGAGAAAAATTCTACGTATAAAAAATACATATCTATAAAGATAAATTGAGGAGGATGCTGGGACTTTTCCAAACACCATATATTAACAAGATACTAAAGAGGTTTAGTATGGAAGAATCCAATAAGGGATTCCTCCCTATAGGATATGGTCTTCATCTCTCCAAATCTATGGTCCTTAAAACTAACAACGAGAGACATAGAATGTCCTACATACCTTATACATTCGCTATTGGGAACAAATATATGTTTTTTAATATACATAGCCAAATGCGGCACACGCTTTAAGTCTTACGAGCCGTTTAAAATTCGACCTTAGTGTATGTCATTAAATGGCCATTAAAATAATCCTTAAGTATTTGAGAAAGACTAAAGACTTATTTTTGGGATACAACAATGTAGAATTGAAACTCAAGGTTTCAGATTCTAGTTTCCAATTTAATGTGGATAACCTAAAATCCACTTTTAAATTTATATTTTGCCTTCATGGTGGCATAATAAGTTGAAAAAATTCAAAACAAGACACTATGGCCGATTCAACTACAAAGGCAGAATATATTGTGATTGCAAAAGCTACCAAAAATGATATTTTGATGAAAAATTTTATCCAAATATTGTGTGTAGTACCTAGCATTGCTGAGCCAATGGTTGTCTCTTGTGACAATAATGGGGCAATAGCAGAAGCTAAAGAGCTAAGATCTTATCAAGGATTTAGTCACATTTTAAGATAATATCATTTGATCTAGAAGATCATTGATAGATGCGATATCTAAATGGAGAAAGTTACCTCAAAAGAGAATGTAATAGATCCACTAACTAAACCCCTATTGCAAAAGGTCTTTGAAGGAAATCTTGATAAGATAGGTCTTAAAACTATAGGGAATTAACTTTAGGGCAAGTAGGAAATTTTTAGAATAGTGCCCCACAAGTCAATTTAATTGACATGTATACTATTTCACTTATGATAAGTTTTTAATTGAATGATATTTATTATAAATGGCCATCTTCATCATATGCTTACTTTACTTCACTAGCATTTGGTTGAAGCCTTTAGATCACACAAGACTATGGGACTTGGTCATGCACTTGGTGGTGATCATAAAACAAATCTTATACAGTTGTGATCTTAAATCTTCTATGTAGTAGAATTTTATGAGATTGGGCATCTAAGATCCAGATAGACTTTGCATTAACAATGCATAAATCCAAAGGTTAGATATTGCTCTATTTCATTAGCAAACCATGTGAAGCATAGGTGCATGTTAGTGGGTACTTGTTAGAGAACAAGTTCACTGAAGGCCTACCTAGAGAATCCACTAGATAGCTATGGTGGCAAGTTTTCCAACTTGTGCTAGTGCACATATTTAGTCTTTTAACCTGAGGATTTATGATAACCTTGTGTTTAGGTCCTTATGTTTTGACACTTCCTTGACCTACTTAGATATGGAGGTTTGTGAGATCCAAGAAGAGATCTAACTCCTCATCATTGTGAAAAGCAAGTGCATCTCCTATATATTCTTTAATGATCTCTTCCACAAAATTCATGTGCAAGGTAGTATGAAAATTTGAAAAATGAGGTCAGAAAGGGAATCAAACATTGGGAATAGAAATATAGTATCGAAGCCATTAGGGAGCTGGCAATTACCTTGCCCTAGGCCTCTTTCAGAAGATAGAAGATAGAAGATAGAAAGATCGTATTTGTATGATAAGCATAGAATTAGAATGGTTTTCCAAGAGCATTCATTTCAGCCAATTAGTTGGGCTCCATGGGCTTAAAGTTGGACATCGACCATGGAAATTGAGCAATCTTCAACTCATGAGATTAAATTGAATTGAGTCATTAGTTTAAAAGAGTTTAGACTAATGTGAATATTTTGATATTCTATAAATCATAAGAGTTGTAAGCTTATGTCCAATGAATGGTAAAATATAATGGGTCACACACAAAAGCCGATTGGAAATCCTAATTGATGAAGGGGAATTTTTTAAGAGTTAGAAAGATTCCACCTTGACCGATTTTTAGAGGAAGATGATTGACTAAATTAGTAATCATTTTGGCTTGATCAATTTAATTGTTAAATTGATCTAAATAATTTAAGGAGTTAAATTAGACCAATTATATGAAGGAATTAATTTAATTTGTGCCACTTGACTATAAATTGGTTAAGTTAACTTCAGGAGTTAAGTTAACACTTTTTAGTTTAAAGAGTTAAGTTAAAGGTTAATTAACTAAATTAAAGTGTTTAATTTAATTAAAATGAAGAATTAATTTTAGAGGAAAAATTCAAATGAAGAGTTCATTTGGAGTGCATTAGAATTTATTTGGATGGTATTTCATGAGAAAAATGAAGATTCCAAATGAAATTCAAATACAGCATAAATTCACGCGCAACTTGGTTGCAAGTTGGCTCCAACCACAAGAATGGTGTAATGCCACCTAAGCATCACACCTTCCCTCCATCTATATATAGATATAGAGGGTGGGAAGCCAAGGCATGTGATTACACAAGCATTTTAGATCTAATTTTTAGATTCTCTTTTTCCCTCTAATTTTGCATGTGTTGCCTCATGTGTTGATGCTTCACATTTTTCTTCATCTCCTACCTCCAAAATCAAACTCCATGCTTGCTCATCTCTCCTTTTTTTTTTGGCTGACATTTGAGAGATTTGGATTGTCCATTGGTGTGTGGATCTTGACATTAGAGGCAAAACACTTGGATTGCTAGTCTTTTGGAAATCTTTTCTTTGGGCAGAAACTTGGAGGTGTTTCTGGAGTGGCTTATGATATTTTTATTTGGCTGAATTTTCTACTGGATCTTCACCAAGGTGTTGGTGATCTTGTTTCCAAATGTCAGCCGATTCGGAGGTGATTTGGTTGGGCAAACGTTACCCACAAGCTGCTGCGCCAGGAGGAGACTGCATTGTAGAGTTCAAGCAAGTCTTCATCTCTTTGGTTGGAATTTGCTATCTAGGTAATTTTATGACCTAAATCCACTTTAGTACCATGAATTATATCCTTGGGGAGGTGTAAAAAAGTTTGATTTAAGTTTTTAAATATTTTCAATTGGATCCTTGGCTTGTACTTTCCTTCAAAAATGCACCATCATGGTGTTGACATTTTGGAGTTTTAATTAGCTATGCCTAACTGCAAAATGGTATAATAGATTGTGATGTCTATCTAGCTTCCGCTGTCTACAGAGATCCGTTTCACCTGAAACTGGCCAGTGAAGCCAAGATTACTAATGTGTCATTGTGTTGTACTCTCCCAACTCCCAAATCAACATCTTCAAAAATTTCCCTCTAAAGAGGGCGAACCCCGTACATGTAGACAATCTGGTTGGAAAAGTACACCTAAACTTGTTGTGCATCTCAAGCTGGAAGCTTGTGGGAATTCCTAAGCACTTTCTATGGGTCTTCTAGATATTATAGATAGAACTCCTACAATGGGCAGATTGTTAGGATTTTATAGTTAGGTGTCTCTCTTGGGCTCTGACCTATGATTTTATGACCTACATCCACTACTTGTGCCCTTTGTCATTGAGGTTCTCTAGGACTACTTTAGCTTTCAACCACAAACTCCTAAAGATATTCGCACAAGATTTGTCTTTTGACCTCATCCTCTAGGTGGTAATATGTTTTGGTAATGTGTCTTTTATTGCAAAGAAAATGGTAGTTCTTAGTTGAATTATGCCTCTTGGGATTGTCCACCATCCTTTTGGGCCTCTCAACTATGCTTTGCTACCTAGTAACCATCAAGAACTCTAGTCATAGTACATAAAGGGCAATATACCTTATGGACCCTTAGTAGACCTATGTTTTCGATCTTCTTCTCTATTGTCTCTAATGAGCTCATTTTCTTTTGCTTTTCAGTTATGATTCTCCATAGAAGTTGCTATCTCTTCAATATAGATGTACTTCTCAACCTAGATTAGGAGCTTCTTACAGGCCTTACCTTCCTTCTGCTTTATGATGAATAAATATGTGCCAATTTTGGATTACTTCTCATTAATAGAGAAGTTGAATAGGAAACACTACATCAATGGTTCCAATTCAATTAGTAGGTGGTTGGTTTAGCCATATGAAGGCACACATTATCATACCATACGAAAGGCTTTGCATTAGGTTATCTTGCTTAGGTCATATTGCTCAATGTGTGCCATGAAGTTATTTAGGTGCCTATGGGCATCACGGGTTCCATTAAACTTTAGGAGATTGACCACTTAAATCCATAAGGGAATGACTCTATTAAGATGGTGGGATTGAATAGACGGTGTCTAGGGTGAGTGACTGACAAAGGGAGGTATTCATACCTTGTAGAGTATAGGGTAGTTCAAGCGATGATAGGCCGTCATTGATAGAGAAGTTGAATAGGAAACACTACATCAATGGCTCCAATTCAATTAGTACGTGGTTGGTTTAGCCACATGAAGGCACATTTTATCATGCCATATGAAAGGCTTTGCATTAGGTTATCTTACTTAGGTCATATAGCTCAATGCGTGCCATGAAGTTATTTAGGTGCCTATGGGCATCACTGATTCCATTAAACTTTAGGAGATTGACCACTTAAATCCGTAAAGGAATGACTCTATTAAGATGGTGGGATTGAATAGACGGTGTCTAGGGTGAGTGACTGGCAAAGAGAGGTATTCATACCTTGTAGAGTATAGGGTAGTCCAAGCGATGATAGATCATCATTTGCAGGATCGTTCCTCTATAATATAGGGCTTATAGAGCAGTTGGGAACCCTGATGTAAGGATGCTCAAGCATTTGCCTAGCTATTGATAGGCAGCATCTCTCTCTAGTTATGTGCAACATTCTCTCATTAGGAAGCCATCAAGGTGTTGTGGGGTCTCGAGCTTAGGATCTCCTCTGCATTCTCAACTTTTTGCATTAAAAATTATTTTTCATAGACCGCTAAAATGATCACGCTAATTTGGATTTCAAAATCTTTCCAAAAAGTTTTTAAATTATGGGTGATGTTGCAGTTTCTACTTCAAGAACGTGCTTGTCTTAAGAGAGTGCTCAAGTTATAAAAGATGTTATTCTTTGTCTTTTTGGTAATAAATGATGATATTTATAGTAATTGAGCTTTTGAGGGGTTGGGCCTATAATTCTTAGTGAACCATCTTAGTAGTTCATATATATCTCTTGTGGTTATTTTACCTCTCTATGAGCATATCTGCAGTATATCAATTTTATTAAAAGAATAGGGAAAGAAAACTAGTAGTCGCCAGCCCAATCATAAATCATTTCTTTAATAAATATTTGAATTAGTTAAGGCTTGTTTGTTTAGAAATCCAGAAAAAATTTTCCAACTCTCACAATTTAAATAAATATGTCATCACGTGTCCTAATCCCACTTCCCAAAATAAACCAAAAAATCCCAAAAATACCCTCAAATATTCATTCTTTACCCCATTTTCCAATTTCTATTCCATGTCATATTTTGTCCTGCCCACCCACTTATGTATACACATTTATAAGTAATTTTAAAATATCCATTTCAACCTATCAACCCAACAAAAAAATTATTGATGTGTCATCTAATCCCCTTGCAAAACACTACTAAACAAATAATTTTCTCCCAAAGCATTCTCCACATACCACCTAAAATACAAATAAACAACCATCACATTCCCCAATCCCGATTTTCAAAAATCATATTGGAATAGTGTTCCGCAAGCTAATTAGATTAATATGTAAACTATTTTACTTGTGATATAATCTTGATTGAATGATATTCATTAAATGGCCATCTTCATTTGATACTTATATTTATTTTACTGGTATTTGGTTGAAGCTCTTAAATCATACAAGACTATGGGATTTGGCCAGAACAAGAAAAAATGGATATAACCACATTTCAATGTGTGGCAATAAATAACCTATTGCCACACTTAATCTTATACCACAATTCATATTAATGTGGCACCATTCGCCTCCTCACACCACGCTTACAAGTGTGGTGTTTGTAAAAGTTGTGATTACACACACAAATGCAAGAATATAAATCGTACACCACACTTTTGTGTGTGGTTTAATATTTTGAGAAGTTAGTTAAAAAAAAACTTAATATTATAGTATAAACCGTAATATTAGACATATACTATCATACTTCCTAAATGTAACATAAAATAGAAATTGTCACATTTTAATTTATTGATAGTATTTAGAAAGCTTACTTTTTAACACGTAACATAAGACATATTATTTATCATCACACTTATTAAGCATTGCACAAAATTGAAATCTCCACATTTTAGTTTGTTAAAGAATTAAAATTACTTACAAATGGAAGTGTTATGCTAGGTATATATTATGACGCTTACTATATGTAACATAAAATAGCAATCATCACATTTTAATTTGTTAATAAAACCTAAACTACTTCATTTCAAAGTGTAACATTAGGATATAGTTATGCAATGTTGCCAACTTTTCCCACATCTGAGAGTGCAATGGTAGACATCTATTTTTACACAAAGTTTTACCACACATTAAAGTGCAAGAATAGATATATATTCTTACATCTTTCGACTAAACACAAACTTTGCATTCTGTTGCTACAACGTTTAACTGAAATTCAAGTCATTTGAGCACCAAAAATATAGCGTTTACATCTTTCATTCAAACCACATTAATCTAAAGAATCCATCCAATGTCTAATACATCCATTTCATCCAAATCCGAGTTATCTAGAAATTCTACTTGAAAATACTACAAAAAAATATTTGATCTAATATCTGACTTAATAACCTTTTATGCTAGACAAAATAATCTAGTAGTTGAAGATGGACCATTCAAATAAAACTTTAGATGCTCTCATTTATCTAGAAGATCCAACTTCATCATATTAATCATTACCATCCCAGACCACCTGTGTGCAAAATAGAAAAATACAAGTTAAGCATGTTGCAAAAACAACTATCTAAACCAAAAAGTGGAGTTTAAGACAACTTAATCCTCTCTAACTTTCTCGTTCTTATCTCCAACTGCCATACAACACTAACATGTTCATATTTCCCACAAATGAAATTAAATATCAAGTTGTAATTGATATACACAAGTTCCACAAGCTCCAATAAGAAACATATTGAAAATAAGACTGATAATTATCTTATCTTTACCATCTATACTCTTTCAAAGTCCCATGGAAACAAAATTATTATATAGGGAACACGATCACATCTAATAATTGAAAGAGTATTAAGTTCAAGCATCTCAAATTCATTTTCATCATAACACTGCCACAGACACTATGTCACCAATCTTAATATATAAAACATGAAAGTAACAAAAATAGAAATAAATTTTGAATATATGAACAATGTATGGCTTATTTAACTATCTAATTATCAAAGCAATAACTAGCCAAAAGAAGACTCCAATTATATAACTAACCATCGGAGTTCCATACAAAAAAAGAGAATATATAAATATCTTACAACTTATTCTAGATACAGTCAAAAGCAAACTGAAACAAAGAAATAAAAGAGATTTCTCTAGTAAAATAGAAAATATTCATATTTCAGAAATCTTACTAGTGGCATTGGCCAAGTAATAGATTGACCTTGAGCATCTGCAATGGTGTTGAAATGCATGTAATGCCTCACCAAAATCCTCATGACCCTTCACTGCCACATTTATATGAACTTCATGATAATTTTTTCCCAACACTTGTCCACCAACTTTTGTGCTAAGGTCTATGCCTTTTTAAATATCCTTTGGCCACAATTTCATTTCGATTTATGATGCTAAAAAGCGAAGCTGAATAGTTAACCTAAATTAAATTTACTAGTAATATGTCAAATCTATACAAATAAACATTATTTATAGAAAATATTTTGTATGAGATTTACAAAATTGATTATATTTTGAGCATCTACTGCAAATTTTATATTTGAAGATACTCAATCTTTAAATTTTTTACTTACCCGAAGAGGTCATAGGTCATTAGTTGCAATTGGGGTTGAGTTCCTGTCTTCATAAGCTTCATATAAAGAGGATAACGAGCCACTGGGAACACTAACCTCATTGCTATTTTGCTCAAGTTTATCCAACTTTTCTTGAAGCGTTTGAATTGTTTGAAAACAAATTTTACAAAAAGGTATCTCCTCAAATACATCTTGCTATGTCACACCTCGACCAGGTGTCAGCACTTGTCCAAGCTTTTGTGGGCCAATAACTTTGGCATAAACATCATCTTGGGAAACAACATCTTCTAATTCTCCAAGTTCATTAATGAGTGTTTGCATTCAATCATATAAAGTAAAAAAGTAAACTGATTATGTTCCACTCATCAAGTTTATATTTCATAGCTCTTACCCTTAGTTTCCTAGCATCTCCCTCTTTTGCCACTAGATAACACAAGCTGAATATACCTGCTCGAGAAATGTGATATCCCTTTTCTTTTTTCCTAATTCAAAATATATTAATATTTATAGAGTTTAAGAGTTAATTAAAATATTTTGAATTACGAATTACTTCTTAGGTTTAAACGAAAGTGTAATCAAATTATAAATTCCAAGAACAATTCAAATTTCATGTTATTTGGAATTCTAAATGCCATAATTGCTATTAGTCTTCAAATCTATAGCGTATTCAAAAAATAAGAATGACTTGTATATTGGTAATGGAAACCATATACGACAAAAGAAATGAAAATTTATCATACTCTATATTTCTCTATGGTAATGTTACAATCCTTACTTCATCTGCTCGAACTTGAGCAAAGGACTTTCTTTCTATAGTGTGATTTAATGTCTTTTGCTTTCTATTTTCCTTTCCTCTTGTGCTTGCTTTCTGAAAAGCGTAAAAATCACATTAATTTGAAGAAACATTACTATTAATATGTGAACAAATATTATATTGTACTTTGCCTTTCCTTTTTTTTAATAACCAAAACATGAAAAGTCCTTCATACAACTCTCAAATAACCCTAGTCTCTAGTGTGTTTATCAAATCTTCCAATGGTAAGTTGGGGTCAAAGTACTTTTCTTTTTAGGTCTTTCTTTCAATTCCTCCAATTGGTTCCAATTGTTTCCAAAATATCCACATCAATTCCAAGAGGACATATAAACTTTGATTGCATTTGAAGTGTTAGCATTTGAATGTAATTATGAAGATCAATAACTGAAAATTTAAATAAATGACAGTAAATAAATTACGTAGTAAATTACCCCTATCCTAATAGCTCATTTTTGTTAGATTATTGCGCTCTTCTCCAGTAAAAAATATCAATTGGACAATATGTGCCCATTCTAGCCAACACGCCTAAAAAATTAGCATACTCTAAATAATGATTCTAAAATACCTAACCATGTTCATAACATTCAATTGGAATCTTTTGTCCAAGAAGTAAGTGCCAAATTTTTGGCATTAAAGTAGCTCCTTTTTTGCTTTTTTGTTAGCCTTCCTCACATGTTTAAGAATATCATAGTATAAATATTTGCAAGATAGATATTTCAATGATAAAGTAAATTAGCATAAATGACAAAATTATTTCAAGATTTAACATATATCAAACGCTTTGAAGAATTAAGCAAAAGAATATAATAGAGAAACAAAGAGTGTGTGTATTTATGAGAAAGAGCAATCCTCTAGACTAAATTCTCTGCCTACCAAATATTAAGACACAAAAGCAAGATTTGCAGTCCAAAGGCTATAATATTATAGCTTTTTCTCTCTTTCTCTTCAACACCTTAATTTAGTTTCCTTTTCGAGGTTTTGATATTCTTGTCACAAAAGTTTCCGTCTTGAGGGCAACTATTTTTTGGCAAATTCTAGTGTAGCTCTTTATTCTTAGTAGATAGTTTAGAAGTTTATCTTGGTTCTCCAGTTTGGATATATTTGTTGAAATAATGTCCAACAAGCTAATTAGATTGGCATTGTAAAACTATTTCCTTGTAAAATAATATTGATTGAATAATATTCTTTATATGATCATCTTCATCTTATGCACTTCATTACTTCACAAACATTTGAATGAAACTCTTAGATCACATTAGACTATGGGAATTAGTTAGTTCACTGGGTGGTGTTATGGAATAAGTTTTACATGGTCGTGATCTTAAATCTTTCAAGTCATATGATTTTACAAAACAGGGCATCTAAGATTCGAATAGATTTGCACTAATGATGTATAAACTCAAGAGTTGGATATTGCTCTATTCCATGAACAATCATATGAGATACTGGTGCATGTTAGTGGATGATTGTCAGATAACAAGGCACTAAAGACCCACCAGAGAATTCACTAGATAGTCGAAGTGGCAGATAAGCAGTGGCAAGTTCTCCAACTTACGCTAATGCATATTATTAGTTCTTTGACCTAAGGATCATTGTAACCTTGTATCTAATCCTTATACTTTGACTCATCCCCGATCACATAGCTAGCCATTCGGGTTGAGATTGGGTATGAGCTACTTGGCATAAAGGTTTATGAGATCTAAGATGGAATCCAATTCCTCGTTTTTGTGAAGGATGAGTACATCTCTTATATATTCTATAATGATTAATTCTCAAAAATTCTTGTGCAAGGTAACATGATAATTTGAAAAAGGAGTTTTTCATAAACGAGGACACGCAACAAATTGAACATTGAGAATAGAGGCATAGTATCGAGACTATTATAGAGCCAACAAATATCTTATCCTAGACCTTTTTAGGTAGATAGAAAATGAAAGAACCGTATTTGCATGGTACGCGTAAAGCAACAATAGTTCTCAAGAACATTCACTTCATCCAATTTGTTAGGCTCCATAGGCTTGAGGTTGGATATCAATTGTGGAAAATGAGTGCTCTTCAATTAATAAGATTGATTAAATCAAGTCAATTAATTTAAAAGGTGTTTTAAACTAAAACGAATATAAAATATTCAAAAGTCACAAGAAGTTTTGAGCCCATGTCCAATAAGTAGTAGAGCCTATTAGGTCGCACACAAAAGGCAATTAACTTCCAAACTTGATGGAGCAATTTTCTAAGTGTTAGAAAATACCTCATTGGTGACCAATTTTCAAGGTAGTTAATTTGACGGTCAATCTTGGTTTGATTAATTTAAGTGTTAAGTTAATCAACAAATTTAAGGAGTTAAATTAGACCAATAATTAAGGAGTTAATTAATTGTACCAAGGTGACCATCAATTGGTCGAATTAAACTTAAGAGTTAAGCTTGTTTGATTTAAGAGTTAAATCAAAGGTGAATTAATTAAATTAAAGTGTTTAATTTAATTAATGGAAAAAATACTTTTCAATGGGAAAATTTAATAAAATGTTCATTTAAATTAACATCTTAATTAATTTAGAATTAGATTACAAATGTAATTAAAATACACAAAAAATTCAAGTTCGACTTGAATTTGAATTTGTGACCTTGGCACGTCAAGTTGGTTGCCCACCTTCAGGAAAGTGTGGTGCCACTTGCATCACACCTTCCACCCTTTATATATAGATATAGAGGGTGTGTGGATCAACCATATAACAATTGGTGTGAAGAATAAGATTCTTTGCATTTTTCCTCCAAAATGTCTCTCTCTCTCTCTCTCTCTCTCTCTCTCTCTCTCTCTCCATGCATTGCATCATATGTTGAAGCTTGCATTTGTTCTTCTTCCTTACTTGAAAATCGGCCTCCTCCATCATATTTCTCCTCTCTTATTCTAGCTTATAGTGAGGAAAAAAGGGAAGATTCAATTGGTGTGTGGATCATAACAATAGAAGCAAAGCATTTGATTTGCTAGTTTTGGAGATCTACTTGTACAGAGTACTGATTTGGCGATTTTCCTAGGAGAGATCCAGAAGCTTCTTTGCTCCATATTTTTCATGGTTCCTTTCTGATTTTGTGGAGGTGCTCCATATTTATTTTCGTGATTTTTGGAGCATCCTAACTTAGGCAAAAGTTGCTCTCTCTATTGTGTCAGTTCTTGGCAATTTCTGGAATTGTGAAGTGTTCACACTTTCTTCCTTGTTTTTGAGCTACAAAAGGTATACCTCCTTCCAAATTCAAATCTATAGTATGTTTAGATCATTGGTTGCTTGAGTAGCCTAGTTAATTTTACCTTTTGAAGTTTTAATTATAGGATCCTAGTGCTACTCTTGCCTTTAAGTGGTATTAGAATCTAATTCATGCTATGTTTTGAATTTTTTATTGATTGATTCATTTGATGAATTGATAAAAAAAATCACCAAATACTTGATTCATATAATGAATTGGAGTGTTTGGATAATGTTGTGTGTAACTCATTGATTGATGAATTGAAAGGATGCTATTATGTGATTTAAATGTTAATTTATGTAGTTAATATGTTTTAATTCATAGTTGCTAATGTTGAATGTTGATTTAGCGTTAGTTGATATTATATGCTAATATAGCATATTGATATATGGTTGAAAAAGTTTCAATCATTTTTTAATCCAATTAGATTAGAGTTTGGTTGGAGATTTTTGGAGAACTTGATTCTCACTTAGACATCAATTTTTAAAGCATGTTTGAACACTTTAATTTTCAGTTTTAAAAAGAGTTTTAGATTTGAAAATTAGTTCTTAATGTAAGATTTAGTATTTAGAAAGTGTTCTAAAATTTTTGGTGTGCAAAAGTTCAACTAAAAATAGATTTAACTAACCTTTGACCCCAAAACAAGGGCTACCAACAACAAGAGCGCAAGCTGCAAGGGCAGTGGCACACCTAACTTAGCCAACAGTGCTCGGTTGTGGGTTGGGCAGGTCTTGAGCCAAATTTTTGGCTCCTTAAATGACTAAAAATAATGTTAAATCATGCATTATGGATACACAAGTGTAGTGCAAGTCCTAAAAAAATAATATAAAAGTCAAAAGTAGCCCTAGAGGTACTTCTCATGGCTTCTAGTTTTCAATAAATATTTATAAGTTGTATATGATAATTTTATCCTTACTAATTTTTCAAAAACCTCAAATGAAAAGGTAATTTAGTATTTTGTTTGAATCTCTACTTCTTCTTATTATCTTATTTACAGCCACTACACAATCCAAATGAAAATCAGAAATTGGTACTTTCAAACTGGAATGGAATAAGGCTACACAAAGAATTAATATTAACAAACTTTTTTTGTTTTTTAATATTAACGAACTTATGGAACAAGTGCTTAATTAAATCACTAATATCACTGGAACTAGGTAGAACACAAATATCACTAATATTTGATTTCGGTCATGACATCTAATTTACAAAAAAAAATGATTAACTATATATCTAGATGTAGTGCAAACAGATTTATGGGGAACTACATAGAAATAACATAGCAGTCTATGATTGACGTGCATGTGCTCTTACTAAACACATTTTCATGCCTATGGATTGATCAATACAATTGGATTTATCAGTTTTTATATTAGATTGAGGAACTTAATTAACTTTTCAGCAACAGTTTTGTTGCCCTTTTTCCCTGTGAAAATGGCATCCATCAATTTGTGTAAAAAATGACCAAATGGCCCTGAGTAAGCAAATCCATATAACTGCGAAAGCAATTCTCCTAAAATTATTTTCATTTCTAACTTCAACCACATAAAATATTCACTTTTCAATTCTCATTATATTTTTTGCATTGGAAAATAAAATTTCATTTCCTAAAATTAATTTTTGCTCTAAAAATACTCTTTTGCTGAAACAAAATTGAAAGCAAGAAATACCAACGCTCTTACTTCAAAAAAAGAGGTTTAAAGAAATCCATTTTTTTTTTGAGATGGATAAAAAAATGATGTAAGTTAAAATTTGAATTTTTATTCTATTTGTATAGATATGGTAGAGGGTCGCATTTTGATGCAATACAACTAATGTTAAATTTTCAAACAAAAAGAACAAAAAATAATAATAATAACTAACTTCCAAATTATTACTTTTAAGGATGATCATAGCATATAAACAAAAAGTTTTTCACCTAAAAATGGTCAAACTAAATAACCTTAAAAATGGGACAAATGGATTATAAATATATCAAAAAGTAGTCACTCTAAAATGAAACGAAATGATGAAGAAAAATAATGAACAACCATAAGATGAACAGATGCAATCTCCTGAGTTGAATCCTTTTGACCCCAGAAATCTTCTGAGCAACAAAATCACTGCTCCTAATCAACACTCCTGCTGTGATTGTCTGAATCAATTAAATCAAACAGATTAAAAAAAAAAAAAGGAAGATCCCAGATCAAATAAATTTGTAGAAATTAACAAAAAGGAGCATATATAAGAAATTTAGAAAAGTAGACCTTAGTTCTCTGAGGATGCAACTGCAGCCACTTTCACTATGTCAGACATGATATCCTCAAACTATTTATCTCTCTTTGTCTCTCTCTGTCTAATTTTGATGAGTTTTGAACTAACTAAAGAGGCAAGATGGACTCCCCAATTTAATTTACTACTGAGACTAGCTTAGTAATAACTCCCTAAGTTAACATAATTGAATATGTCCTTACCAAACAAGTTGGACTTTAGTTAGGTCAACCAAATGGATATTTAGTAACAATATTCTGTACAGAGTATATATATCTCATGGTAACAAGGATTAATAGACCACATCAATAGGTTAAATGTCCTTATAATAGACTTTACCCTCTGCTGTCTACTGAGACCATATCTCAATTTTTCTTTCTTTTCCTTTGAAAGCAAAACAGAACCTTACCAACAGTAAGAAATTCAAAAATTCCAAATCCGATACGCAGTCTTAGAAATGCATTCATCTCTCAAGATGGCGAATTGCAGAAACACCAACCACAAACTGAAAGAAAGATAAACAAAAGAGAGAAAGTAACAAAGAAGAGAATCCCGTATTCCAATTTTAATTCAATCAACTAGAAATAAAAGCCCCTATTAATACTGATGCTGCAAAGAGCTTATCGGTCCGGAACTCCGGTGTATTAGAATAATATTGGGCTTGAGATCTGCAACCAAGAACAAACGTAAACTAGCCAAGGTGCACCGACTAAGGCACTCCGACGCTCAAGTCAGATTTCCGGTAAGATGGA
>JACGDI010005800.1:1747353-1781901 GCA_014898725.1 Jacaranda copaia
TTCTCTCATTTATTCAATTATTGTTGAATATTCAAATTAGATACCAATTTACCTAAGAGCAGCAATTTAGTAACAGAAGACCAGAGAAACAGAAAACAGATGCACATTTTACCTAAGCAAATAGAAATTCAAACCATCAAAACACTAAAAACATTAAATATGTACTTTAAGTCCTAATAGCAAACAATATAATGGTGGCATATATAAAATTTAAATTAACACTCTTATAGCAAGAACATACACAGAGCAGTCAGAGCTGAAATCTAAACCATGAGTACGCGCAAGTAAATTAAATCTTTAACAAATAACAAATATACAAACAACAAAGGACCCAAACAGTGAACCCTACCCACTTAGAAAAGAAATACCTCACAGTGTCCTTCTCAACTATTGTTGCCAAGAAAAATCAGAGATAAGGGTAAAAAATTACCTATTTCACTTGGCTTCGATCATCGTTGCTCTGAGCACCAAGTAGAAACCCAATACGGTATATATTAAAAAGGCCACTAAAGAGAATGAGAGGAATAGAGAGACAAAGTATGTGTTAGATAAAAACTTTAAGGGTTTAGAGAATTAAAAAGTGAAATTAAATTAGGGCTGATGTTTGAGGAATGAACCAGAGAAGTTGGACAAAGAGAAGTGAAGAGAAAGAGGCGCGCGATTTGGAAATTTTAAGGTGCAAGGGCTTTTCTCTTGGTGGGCGGAAGTTGGGAGAATTTTTTAATTTTTAATTCTTATTTATTTTTTCGAGACAAATTTTTTACTTCCTCATTCAAAAGACATCATTTTTGCAAGGGAAAATAAATATCAAAATGAATAAAAACATCTATACCCACACTTTTTTTAAAGAGTGACAATATTATGCTTGTACTTACACTTTGCAAGAAGTGTGAGCAAAACTTGTGTAGAAACATCCTTTTCTTCTTGTAGTGTTAGCACACTCAATGATGTTTATAAACTAAGTCTTACACAATCGTGATTTTAAATCTTTCAAGTTTTTCAAGTCGAAGGATCTTTTGAAATAGGGCATTTAAGATTTGGATAAACTTGCACTAATGATACACAAATCTAAGGGTTGAATGTTGCTCTGTTTCATGAGCAATGCTATATGAGATATGAGTATGTGTTAGTAGATACTTGTTAGAAAACAAGGCATTGAAGACCCATCGGAGAATCCACCAGAGAGCTAAACTGGCAAGTTCTCCAGCTTATGCTAGAGCATATAATTAGTTTTTTTACTTGAGGGATCTATGGCAACCTCATGTTTAGGTACTTATGCTTTAACTTTTCCATGGCCATGTAGTGGGTCATTCGGGTGGTGATTGGGCATGAGCTACTCAGACATGGAGGTTTGTGAGATCCAAGATGGGATCTGACTCCTCGTCGTTGTGACAGGCGAGTGCATCTTCTATGCATTCTATAATGGTCAATTCTAAGAAATACTTGTGCAAGGTAGTAGACAATTTGGAAAAGGAGTTTTCCAAAGATTAGATCATATAGGAGAATCCATCATTGAAAATAGAAACATAATATCGACGCTATTAGGGAGTCGATAAATATCTTGCCCTAAGTCTCTTTTGGGAGATAAAAGATGAAAGGACCATATTTGCATGGTACGTGTAGAGATAGAATAGTTCTCTACAAGCATTCATTTCGGTCAATTAGTTGAGCTCCATGGGTTTGAGGTTGGATATCGACCAAGGAGATTGGGTACTCTTCAATTAATGAAGATTAATTGAACAAGTCGATTAGTTTAAAAACGTTTGAACTAATTTGAATATTAAATATTCTAAAGTCATAAAAGTTGTGAGTCCATGTCCAATGAATATTAGAACCTAATAGGTCACACACAAAAGCCAATTGCATACCATAGGCGATAAAGAGGAATTTTCTAAGGAGTTAGAAATGTTCTTTCTTAACCAATTTGGAGGTTGACCGATTGACACAAGTTATGGTCATCTTGGCTTGATCAATTTAATTGTTAATTGATCTAATTAATTTAAGAAGTTAAATTAAGATGAATTAATAAAGGAGTTAATTATTTAGTGCCACATGACTATCAATTGGTCAAGTTAACTTAAATGGTTAAGTTAACAATTGTTAGCTTAAAAAGTTAAGCTAATTAACATAAAGAGTTAAATCAAGGTGATAAATTAAATTAAAGGAGTTTAATTTAATTAAAAGGAAGAATTCATTTTGGAGGATTCAAATGAAATGTTCATTTGGCGTGGCATTAGAATTTATTTGAATGACATTTCATGGGATGAAATAAAGATTTCAAATGAAATTCAAATTCACACAAAATTCACATGCCATATGCTTGCCAACTTGCAAACAAGTGCATGGCCACTTGAGGAATGTGTGATGCCACCTTGGCATTACACCATCATCCCTCTATATATAGATATAAAGTGTGAGAGAGACGGCTAGATACATTGCATGTGAAAGAATTAGATTCTCTCATTTTCTCTCCAACTCCAAATGTTGCCTCATGTGTTGAAGCTTCACTTCTCTTCTTCCCTTTCCTCTAATTTCAGCCTTCATATTTTCATATTCTCCTCTTTATCTCTGGCTAATATTAAGGAGAATTAGATATAAGATTGGTTTGTGGATCCTAACATTAGAGGCAAGATAATTGTATTGCTAGCCTTTGAAGATCTAATTCTTGGCAACAATTTGGAGGCAGTTGTAGGGGACCTTTCCAAGTTTTTATTGAGTTTATTTTTGGACTATATATCCATCAAGGTGTTTAGGAGTTCCAATTAAATTATCAGCTCAAACAAAAATAATTTGGTTAGGGAAATTTGGTCACTAGTGTGTTGCGCCGCTGGAAGGCATATTCAAGGAGTTGAAGTGCTTCATATAGCTTCCTTCATTTTTGAGAAAAACAAGGTGACCATCATACCAAATTTGAATTAATGGCATGTTTAAATCCTTGGAATCTCATGTAGCCTAGTTATTTTTGCATTTTTTGAGCTTTGATAATTGGATCCCAGTGCTACATATGCCTTCGCGTCTCATCTTAGATGCATACTATGTTTACTTATTTATGTTTTCTTTATCCTATTGATGTATGAGATGCATGGTTAGGACAGATAACATAAATAAGCAAACATAAAATTGGTGAGATCTTCCAAGCAAGAAAATCCCTCAACTTAGAGGAGTCTAAGTTCATAAAAAAATTAAGTCAAATTGAATAAAATTAAATCGGGTTAATAATCTAAGCCTTTTACCAATAGGCAAGTGACATGTGATGTTACCTTAATTTTATGTCAGCTCACAAGTTGTGGGACGTATTATTAAAGGAGAGCTATGATTACTACCATGGCATAAGATGTACTTTAATTTAAAATTCACCATGACATTGTCTCACAAGTCATGAAATTATCATAGCTGAATTTATAATTAAAGATTGATTGGTAGATCCAACTTAATACCTAGTAGTTAGATGTCACATAAGGTGTGGGTCTATGTGAAAAGTGAGACAAAACACATCAAGAATTGTATAAAGATGCAATTGATAATAGTTTCCCACTTAAGGATTGTATGGAGAAGCTTATACTTGTCCTTTCATCTCTCGTAGATTTTCAAAATCTTCAAAACCAAAATGGCTAAGAATCTACTCCACACTATTTGGAAACTAATAATCTCAGCGGGCCTAACTTCCATGATTAGTTGAGAAACCTCAAGATAATTCTAGACTCTAAAAAGAGGAGCTATATCCTTGATCAAAGTCCGTTAGACACCTTGGGTGATGACACCATCAATGAGGCCCGTAAAGTGTTCACTAAGTTTATAGATAATGATCTATAAACGAGATGCCTTATGATAGCTTCCATGACTAATGAGTTCTAAAAGACTCATGAGCATAGGAGAAATGCTTGTGAGATTTACAAATACCTACAAGAGTTGTATGGTGTTCAAACAAGACATGAAAAGTTTGCTTTATCAAAAGTGTTCTTCAGGTCAAGGATAGTTGAGGGATTTTGTGTTCATGATCACAAGCTCAAGATGATTAAACTCATCGAGAAGCTTGGACAACTAGACATAATTATGGACAATGATCTCTATGTCAATTTGATCCTACAGACATTGCCCTCTTTATTCAACCAATTCATAATAAACTTTAATATGTCTAAGAAAGAGATAATGATTAACGAATTGCTGAACATATTGGTGACTACCAAGGTGACAATGAAAAAAGAAAAATCTCTTATGTTTGCTTTCTCCTCTAAGTCTAAGGGCCCTAATGGACCTAGAAAGGGAGGTAAATGGAAGAAGAGTTCTTCCTTCAAAGGGAAGCAACCCTTGAAAATTTTAGGGGGAGTTAAAAGAAGAAGAAAGAGGCTAAGACTGATGCGAGTTGTTTCCATTGTGGTGAAAAGGGGCAGTAGAAAAAAAATCACACAACTTGCCTTGCAACCCTTGAGAAAGGTATGTGCTTCTTTGAAATGCACTTAATGACTAATTCTTTATCATAGGTATTTGATATCGTATGCAGTTTTCACCTTTGTATTCATTATAGGGGATGGAAAGAAGAAAGTGTCTTAATGAAGGGGATATGATCCTCTGCTTAGAAAGTGGAACAATAGTTGCTACCACAATCTAAGGCAGAATTAAGTTGGACTTGGGGAATGCTTGTATTGTATTAAATCCTTGTTATTATGTACCCTAACTTGTTAAAAATATTATTTGAATTCCCATTCTTGATAATAAAGGATATGATTTTTTTATATCGAATAGGGTATTGGAAGGATTAAAGAACAATTCTTTAATTGCCTAAGGTACATTGAATAACATATTATACATACTTGATTCTCAACTTTCATTAACACACAACCAATCAAGCAAGAGAAAGTTAGAAAACCAAGAAGATGGCATCCTATGGCATGCAGGACTTAGACATATCTCTAAAAATAGGATGATCAAGTTAGAAGCTCTCAAAGCATTAAATGTTGGTGGCATTGAGGACCTTCTTACTTGTGAATCTTGTTTGAACAAAAAAATGACCAAGATTCCTTTTGTAGGACAAACAGAACTTACCACAAGTCCTTTGGATTTAATCCATATGAATGTTTGTAGCCTACTAAGAGCTAGTGTGAGAAGAGGCTACTCTTACTTTATCACCTTTACTAATGATTATAGTTGGTTTGGACATGTGTATCTTATAAAGTATAAGTACAAAGCCTTTGAAAGGTTCAAAGAGTATAGGAATGAAGTAGAAAAGTAAAAGGGACTTAGTAATAAAGCTCTTCGATCAGATTGAGGGGGAGAATACTTAAGTACCAAATTCTTAGATTATCTAAAGGAGAATGGGATTCTCGCTCAATGGACTCCCAGTATATATCAACATAATAGAGTAGCTGAAAGAAGAAATCATACCTTGTTGGACATAGTACATGCCATGATAAGCTTTTCCATACGCCTTACATACGGCAGCAAAGTTACTCAATGTAGTACCCTTAATGTCTGTCAAGAATGTCGTATGTGATGTGGTATAGTAAAGTACCCTCTTACACTTTGCTAAGAGTTTGGGGTCTATCACTTATGTCAAGTAGCTAATGGGTGACAAATTGGATAATAGATCCACTTTGTGCAAGTTTATGGGATACCCAAGAGAGTTTTAGGATTATTACTTTTATGATCCCTTGGAGCAAAAGGCATTTGTTTCAAGGAATGCGCACTTTTTAGAAAACAAATTATATTAGATAGAAATGGTGTTATTGTTGAACTTAATGAAGTTCAAGATGATAATCAAATCCTACAAGTGGTGGAAACAAATAAGCATCAAGAGCCTCACACAACCTTTAAGAAGGTCGAATCGAATCAAGAAGCCACTCGAAAGGTTCAGATTCCTTCATGAAATAGGCTAATCAAATAGCAATCTAAAGATTTATAAGGAAGCTATGTCAGACACAAACTTGGGATATTGGCTTGAAGCCATAAAATCCAAAATAGATTCCATATACTCCAACAAAATATGGACTTTGATAGATCCACCAAAGGGAAAAGTTTTTATTGGCAGCAAATGGATCTACAAGCAAAATCTAGGAGTCAATGGAGAGGTAATGACCTTTATGGCATAACTAGTGGCAAAGGGTTACACTAAAAGATTGGGTATTGATTTCGAGAAAACTTTTTCACCAACCATAATGCCTAAATCTATTTGGATTTTACTTGCTATAACCACATATTATGACTATAAAATATGGCAAATGGATGTAAAAACCACATTTCTCAATGGAAACATTGAAGAAAAAAATTATATGGAGCAACCATAAAGCTTTATATCTAAAGAGAGTGAGAAAAAGGTTTGCAAACTCCAAAGATCTATTTATAGACTCAAATAGGTGTCCAAACATTGGAACACATGTTTTGATAATACAGTCAAATTATTTAGCTTTGTTAAAAATGTGCATGAGCCTTGTGTGTACAAAAGGAATAATAGGAGTAGTATATAGTTTATTATATTTTATGTCGATAACATTCTTCTTATTGGGAATGAAAGAGAAATGTTAGAGTGTAATAAAGCACGGTGATCTACTCAATTCTCCATGAAAGATTTGGGAGAAGCATTCGATGTATTAGGAATACGTTTCTATAAAGATAGATCAAGGAAGATGCTGGGGCTTTCCTAAACCCCATACATTGATAAGATACTAAAGAGATTTAATATAGAAGAATCCAAAAGGGAATTCCTCCCTATAGGACATGGCATTCATCTCTCCAAGACTATGGCCTCTATGACTAACAACGGGAGATAGAAAATATCCCACATATCTTATGCGTCCGCTATTAGGACCATAATGTATGCCGTTCAATGTACAAGATCGGATATGGCACATGCTCTAAGTATTATGAGCCACTTCCAATCCAACCTCAGTGAATGTCACTAGATGGCTGTTAAAATAATCCTTAAGTACTTGACTAGGACTAAGGACTTATTTTTGGTATATAGTGTTGAAGAATTGAAACTCAGAGGATTTTTGAATTCTAGTTTCCAATCCGATGTAAATGACCTAAAACCCACTTCTGCATTTATATTTTACACCAATGGTAGTATGGTGAGTTAGAAGAGTTCCAAAACGATACCACAACCAATTCAACTACTCAGGTAAAGTACATTGCGACTTCGAAAGCAATAAAAGAAGGTGTTTGGATACAAAACTTCATCCAAGAGTTGGATACAGTACCTTGCATTGCTGAGCCAATGGTTGTCTTCTGTGACAAATGAGGCGGTAGCGCAAGCCAAAGAGCTAAGATCTCATCAGTGATCCAAGCATATTTTGAGGTGATATTATTTAATTTGGGAAATCATTGATAGATGTGACATCCAAGTGGAGAGAGTTGCCTCTGAAAATAATATAACAAACTCACTAACTAAAACCTTATTTCAAAAGGTCTTTGAAGGACATCTTAAGAAGATGGGTCTTGAGACTATGGGGAATTAGTTTTACAGTAAGTTGAAGATTGTTGGAATAATGCCCTACAAGTCAATCAAATTAGCATGTAAACTATTTTATTAGTGATACAATTTTGATTAAATGATATTCATTAAATGGCCATCTTCATTTTATGCATATATCTACTTCATTGGTAGTTAGTTCAAGCCCTTAGATCACACATGACTATAGGACTTGGTCAGTACACTCGGAGATGATCGTGAAATAATTCTTACACAGTCATGATCTTAAATCTTCCAAGTCATAGGATCTTATGAGACAGGCCATTAAGATTTAAATAGATTTGCACTAACAATGAATAAATCCAATGGTTGAATGTTGCTCCATTTCATGAGCAATTCCATATGAAATATGGGTGCTGTTAGTGGTGTTTGTTAGAGAACAAAGTATTGAAGGCCTATACTAATAATCCATTAGATAGCTGAAATGGCTAGTCGGTAGTGGCAAGTTCTCCAACTTATGATGGTGTATATAATTAGTTCTTTGATCTGAGGATCTATGATAACTTTGTGTTTAGGTATTCATATTTTAACTTTTCCCTGGCCACGTAGTGAGTTGTTTGGGCAGTGATTGAGCATGAACTACTTAGACATAGAGCTTTGTGAGATCCAAGATAGGATCCCACTCCCCATCGTTGTGAAGGGCAAGTGCATCTTCCATGTATTTTATAATGATCGATTCTAAGAAATCCTTGTGCAAGGTAGTATGATAATTTTAAAAAGAAGTTTTCCAAAGACAAGCTCATAAAGAGAAATTCAACATTAGAAATAGAAACATAGTATCGAGGAGTCAATAAATATCTTTCCCTTCGGGAGATAGGAGATAGAAAAATTGTATTTACATTATATGCATAGAACTAGAACGGTTCTCCAAAAGCATTTATTTTGGCCAATTAGTTGGGCTCCATGGGCATGAGGTCTTGAGGTTGGACATTGATCATGGAGATTGGGTACTTTTCAATTAATGAAGATTAATTGAATCAAGATAATTAGTTTAAAGGAGTTTAAACTAATATGAATATTAGATATTCTAAAGAAACAAAAGTTGTGAGCACATGTCTAATTAATATTAGAATCAAATGGATCACACACAAAAGTCAATTGCATATCCTAGGTGATGAAGGGGAATTTTCTAAGGGGTTAGAAGTATTTCTTCTTAACTGATTTGTAGGTTGTTCGATTGACACAAGTTGTGGTCTGGCTTGACTAATTTAATTGTTAGATTGATTTAATTAATTTAAAGAGTTAAATTAAGACCAATTAATTTAGAAGTTAATTATTCGGTGTCATGTAACTATCAATTGGTCAAGTTAACTTAAAGAGTTAAATTAACAATTGTTAGATTAAAGAGTTAAGTCAAGGTAATTAATGAGATTAAAGGATTTTAATTTAATTAAAGTGGAGAATTGATTTTGGAGGGAAAATTCAAATGAAAGACTCATTTGGCGTGGCATTAGAATTTATTTAGATAACTTCATGAGATGAAATGAAGATTCCAAATGAAATTCAAATTCACACAAAATTCACATGCTACTTGCTTGCCAACTTGCAAGCAAGTGGGCGGCTACTTAAGGAAGGTTTGATGCCACCTTGGCATCACACTATCTTCCCTTTCTATATAGATATTGAGTGTGAGAAGGGCAGCTAGATACATTGCATGTGAAAGAATTAGATTCTATCATTTTCTCTTCAATTCCAAGTGTTACCTAATGTGTTGAAGCTTCACTTCTCTTCTTCTCCTACCTCCAATTCTAGCCTTCATCTTTGCATATTCTCCTCTTTATCTTCGGCTAATATTGAGGAGAATTGGATATAGCATTGGTGTGTGGGTCTTAACATTAGAGGCTAGACAACTGGATTGCAGCTTTTAAAGATCCATATTCTAGCACCAACTTGGAGGCAATTTTGGGGGTCCTTTCCAAGTTCTAATTGAGCTAATTTTTGTACTGTAGATCCATCAAGGTGTTTTGGAGTGCTATTTAAATTTTCAACACAAAAAAATATCTTTTGGTTGGGAAAATCTAGTCGCTACTCTGCTACACCATTGGAAGAAAGATTCAAAATGTTGAAGTGCTTTTTCTAGCTTCCTTCATTTTTGAGTAAAGCAAGGTAATCCTCGTACTAAATCTGAATCAATAGCATGTTTAGATCATTGGACTCATGTGTAGCCTAGTTATTTTAGTGTTTTTCATCTTTGATAATTGGATCTTAGTACACGTGCCTTCAAATCATTCCCTTAAAATATTTCCACAAAACACCCCAAAACCTAAACAAACAAGTCCTAAGATTCTCACTTTTAAGCTAAGTTACTATAAAAAAAAAACCCTAAATTCCACCTAAAAATGAAATTTGTAGCAAATTGTGTTTGAAATTTGTCCATTGGAAAGACCACTGTCAAAAAAAATATTATGATGGAAATTCCAATGCAAACATTTTGCTTTGTTTTTTTGGTAGATTGGAGGCAAAAATTTTCATTAAATATCATCCTAAATTTGGAGTAATTTCTAGTGGAAATTCCTCCTCAAATCCTTCAAAAAAACATTTTCCTACCAGAACGTTTTCCAAGGGATATTGCAGTGAATTTTCCATCATGACATTATTAAATTTTTACCTTTTAATTATTTTTGATGGATTTGGTGTTCAAATTCTTTCCAAAATATTTCTATTTTTCAAAAATAAAATGTAATACTTTTTAGTTTATTAAACCTATGACATTTTCATACCGATAAATATTTAATAATGTCATGCAGTAATACCCAAAATATCAAATAATAAAAAGGAAATTTTATAAATGTTCAGTGTCAAAAGTAGTCAAAATATAATACGAAATACAAAAGCAAAATCGTTACTATTAACCATCATCAATACCCTTATCATCATCAATATGGTTATCGGCATCATCATCTCCAAGTTACTACTTAAGTCTAGTCTTAGGTAAAGCAGGAATTACCGCAAAAGAGCCTGAACGTTGAGTATCATGCATCAGCCTTATTTGGCTAATGAGCATGTAAGAATCAGCTAGTTCACTTGACAAATTGATGAGTGACATCGACTATGTTAGCTATTTATCATAACTCATCCCTCACTTTAGTGGTAAAGTGTCCATCATTTTTAGACTAGACTTAGTGTCCCATGACCTCATCCAACTACATAGCCTTGATTTACATTCCCTTCAATTAGGTTTAGAAACAGGCTTTAGTTGTGACCAAAGTCTCCTAAGGAGGTACATAGTAGCTAGTAGATGCTTGTTAGTAGCTTAATCGTACTAGCCCTTCTTGTTGGAGCTCCCAACATGCTGTGTCCACAACTTAATTTGGAGTAGCTAGTTTCACAACTCAACCTAGAGCAGCCAGTATCTGTGTTCTTGGCAAACTTTAACTAAGATTGGGACTATGATAATGCTTGTTGGAAATCCATTTACAAGATAAAATTTTAATGAATTTTGTAAGTTACATACATGCACTAATGAGCTAAGTGAATATAAATATATATATATAAATAATTGGTTATAAAGTTATAGCAATTCTTCTCGACATCTTATCAACCTAGCTCATATTTTCTCTTTAGACATAAACTCTAGACAATAGCTTGAAGCCATGAGATCCAAAATGGACTACTTGTACTCAAACAAAGTATGAACTTTGGTAGATCCACCAAATGGAATAGTTTCCATTGGTTGCAAGTGGATTTATAAGTAATAGCTTGGAGTAGATGGAGAAGTGGTGACTTTTAAGGTGCGACTAGTCGCAAAAGGTTACATTCAAAGACCCAGTATCGATTTCAAAAAAACCCTTTCATCGGTTGCTATGCCTAAGTCCATTCAAATTCTACTTGCCATACCTGCTATGAGATATGGCAAATAGATGTGAAAATTAATTTCCTCAATGGTGACATTGGAGAAAAAATTTATATAGGGCAACCACAAGGTTTTACATTCAAACAGAGGGAGCAAAAGGTTTGCAAACTCCAGAGATATATTTATGGACTCTAATTGGCATCCTAAACAAGGAACATATATTTTTGATTAGATCGTCAAATTATTTGACTTTGTCAAAAAGATGTATGAACCTTGTGTGTACAAAAAGGCCAATGGGAGTAATGCATAGTTTATTGTGCTTTATGTTGATGGCATCCTTCTCATTGGGAATGAGGTAGGAATGTTAGAGTGTACTAAAGTATGGTTATCTATACAATTCTCCATAAAGGACTTAGGAAATGCATCATTTGTATTAGGAATATGTATCTGTAGAGATAGATCAGGGAGGATGCTGAGGCTTTCCCAAATCCTATACATTGAACAAGATACTAAAGAGGTTTAGTACCGAAGAATCCAAGATGGGATTTCTTCTTTTGGGACATGATCTTCGTTTCTCTAAGTCTATAGCCCTTTAGACTGTCAAAGAGAGACACAGAATGTCCATGAGGTATTACAAGAAGGTTCTAATCCAATCCTAGTGAAAGTCACTGGAAAACCATTAAAATCCTTAAGAAAGACTAAAGACTTGTTTTTAGTATATGAAAAAGGAGAATTGAAACTCGTGGAGTTTTGGATATTAGTTTTCAATCCAATGTAGATGACCTAATATCCACGTTTGGATACATATTTTACCTTAATGGCAGCATGGTGTGTTGGAAGAGTTCCAACTGGATACCATGGCCTAGACAACCACTAAGGTGAAATACTCTATGGTTTTGGAAACCATAAAGAAAGGTGTTTGGATAAAAACTTCATCCAAGGGTTGGATGTAGTGCCTAACATACATGAGCCTGCAATTATCTTAGGAAGACAATTTAGGACTTGAGCCAAGATCTTGTCAATGATCCTAACACATTAAATCCATTATTATTTGATATATGATATTAATTGATTAAAGTGACAACTAAGTGGATAAAAGTTGCCTCAGAAGATAATATAGCAGAACCACTGTATTAACACCTAAAAGCTAAAGGTCTTTAGAGGGTATCTTATGAAGATGGGTCTTAAGGCCTAGGGTATTGGCTTTTAGGCAAGTGGGAGATTGTTGGAATAATGCCCTGCAAGCTAATGAGATTGGCTTTGTAAACTATTTTACTTATGGTACAATCTTGATTAAATGATATTCTTTATATGGTCATTTTCATTTTATGCTTTGTTTCACTTCACTAACATTTGGATGAAGCCCTTAGATCACCTATAACTGTGGGACTTAGTTTGGTGACCATGGAATAAGTCTCACACAATCATGATCTTAAATCTTTTAAGTCATATGATCTTATGAGACGGGACATCTAAGATCCAGATAGACTTGCACTAATAATAGATACATCAATCCAACGGTTGGAGATTGCTCCATTCCATGAGCAACTATATAAGATACAAATGCATGTTAACATTGCTTGTTAGAGAATAAGACACTAAAGATCCACCAGAGAATCCACTAGATAGCCATAGTGGCTAGTTCTCCTACTTATGCTAGTGCATATTATTAGTCTTTTGACCTAAGGATCCATGGTAACCTTATGTCCGATCCTCATGCTTTGACTTTTTTCTTAACCACCTAGTGGGTTTTTTGGGTTGAGATTGGGTATGAACCACTAGGCATAGAGGTTTATGAGATCTAAGATGGAATTCGACCCCTCGTGGTTGTGGAGGGCGAGTGCATCTCTTATGTTTTCTATGATGATCGATTTCCAAAAATCCTTGCGCAAGGTGGTGCGATAATTTG
This sequence comes from Jacaranda copaia, assembly GCA_014898725.1. Taxonomy (NCBI): domain Eukaryota; kingdom Viridiplantae; phylum Streptophyta; class Magnoliopsida; order Lamiales; family Bignoniaceae; genus Jacaranda; species Jacaranda copaia. The sequence goes on from JACGDI010005800.1 coordinate 1,760,521, forward strand.
GAAAAGGAGTTTTCCAAAGATGAGGTCATGCAACAAGGATCGAACATTAAGAAGAGAGACATAGTATCAAGGTTATTAGGGAACTGATAAATATCTTGCCTTAGGCCTCTTTCAAGAGATAGGAGACTAAAGGACCGTATTTGTATGGTATGCATAGAGCGATGATGATTCTCCAGAATATTCATTTTGGCTAATTAGTTGGGCTTTATAGGCTTAAGGTTGGACATCAAACATGAAGATTAGGTACTCTTTAATTAATGAGATTAATTTAATTAAGTCGACTAATTTAAAAAGAATTTTAAACTAAAATGAATATAAGATATTTAAAAGTTGCAAGGAATTGTGAGCCTATATCTAATGAATGCTAGAAAATATTTGGTCATACACAAAATTCAATTAGCTTCCTAATTAATGGAGGGAATTTTCTAAGGTGTTAGAAAATGGGGTCTCCTAGTGGACTGATTTTTGGGGCCAAGTTTGAGGGTCAATTTTGGCATGATTGATTTATGTGTTAAATTAATTAACTAATTTAAGAGTTTAATTAGACCAATAATTAAGGAAAAAATTATTTGGTGCCAACATGACCATCAATTGGTCAAATTAACTTAAAGAGTTAAGCTAATGAATTTAGCTTAAGGAGTTAAGCTAGTTTGACTTAAAAAGTTAAGTCAAAAGATAATTAATTAAATTAAAGAGTTTAATTTGATTAATTATGAAGAATGAATTTTGGAGGGAAAACTCAAATGAGATTTGAGATAGCATCTTAATTAATTTGAAATGAGATTTCAAATATAATTAAAATGCAAATGAAATTCAAATGAAATTTGGATTCAAATTTTGCCACCTTGGCAACCTTATATGACCACCCCCTCCTCTTCATGCATTGTGTGATATTAACATGGCATCACATATTTTCAGCATCTATATATAGATATAGAGAGAGGAGGTCTGCATTTGCTTATGATGTGAAGAATTAGATTCTTCATTTCCCTTTGAAACATTTGCAACCTAGCATTTCACATGTTGAAGGCTAAGCTTCTTTCTTCATCTTCCTACCCCAAATTCAATCTCCACCATTAAAAAATCTCTAGTCTTACTCCAACTCATAGACTATAGATTTAGGAAGATCTCATTGGTGTGTGGATCATTACAATAGAGGTAAAGCATGTGACTTGCTCATTTCTGGAGATCTACCTGCTTGAGGTCCAACTTTGAAATTTTCTCCAGGACGTTCTAGATGGCCAATTGATCTGAAATTTTAACTTGAAGTTCTCCAAGGTGTTGGCTAATTTCAGATATGTTTTAAAAATTTTTGGAGGTTATTTGATAAGGTGATCATTGCAATCTTCTCGCTACATCACTAGCAGGCAGATTCTGGAACCAATGAAGTGTTCACTTGATACTCCTTAGATTTGCTCATCAAGGTAATCCTCTGTCTCAATCTGAATCACAGGCATGATTAGATCCTTGATTAGCTTATAGGAACTAGTTGCTTTGATATTTTGAAGTTTTGATATTAGATCCTAGTGCCTTACTAGCCTTTAGTTGCTGATCCTCTTTCCCTAAAATCTAGTATGTAGAGACACCCTCTACTACAGTGGGTGGATGTGAAAGTGGAAGTAGGCTAAGGACCCATAATATAAAATCATAAAAAGGATAAATATAACTTAGCTACTCCACTCCAAGGATCTAATCATGCTTATAATAAGGATTTAAGTCCATAAAAGTTCCCTTCAAAGCCAAATCCAAAGTAAGAGAAGAAAGACTTCAATGAACTCTACAATGAAACAGCTCATGCACAACAAAAGCGATCAACAATTGAAGGCCTTACACAAATACAAAATTCCTAAAATTATTAAGTGAGAACCAACACACCCCAAGGTAGATTCTATAGAAAGCTTTGCACAAATCAAAGATTCCAAAGTCCTTCAAATCTACCACACAAACAGCCAAACAACAATAGTTATCCAAGGAGCCACAAGTCCCCATGCGTTGGACCTCTAATGTATTAATCTACACACTCAAGGCCAGATCTAAATCAACCTGATATCTAGTAGATAATGAGAGGATGAAGGTGAGGGAGTGGTGTTTGGAGAGGAATTGAAGAAGGAGAGAGTTTGGAGAGCGTGTAGCTTTAATACACGAAAAATCACACTTTTGGAGGGAAAGTAAAAATCTTTAGTGAGGACCATCTAATGACAAGCCACTTGGTATTTATAGAGAGGCGTGCATAATGCAAGTTGACATCAAACCTCCTATGCTTGTTGGCAACTTGCCAATTTGCATGTGAATTTGAATTTTACACGCATTTGCTTTTAATTTACATCTTCATTTCTTCTTATGAAATGTAATGCAAAGTAATTCTAATTAAATTCAAATGAACTCTTTTGTTTGATTTTTCCTCCAAAATCCAAAATTTCATTTTAATTAAATTAACTGTTTAATTTAATTAATTTGTTTGGCTTGACTCCTTAAGTTAATTCATTTAACTTAGGTGCTCACTTAACTTTTTAAGTTAACTTAATTAAGTAATAGTCACATGGAACCAATTAAATTAACTCCTTAATTTAATTATCTAATTTAGCTAATTAAATTATTTTGATTAATTTAATAATTAAATTAATCAAGCCAAGATGACTAATAAACTAGTAAACTAATTTCTCTCCAAAAATGCCTGGAGTCAATTTTTCTAACTCTTTAGAAAATTTCCCCTATTGAGTAAGAACTTCCTTTAGGCTTTTGAATAGTAAATTATTCACATTAGTTTAAACTCTTTTAAACTAATAAATCAATTTAATTAATCTCCATTACTAGAAGAGCACCAATCTCCATGGTCATTGTCCAATCTCACACCTATAGAGCCTAACTAATTGGTCAAACTGAATACGCTTTTGGAAAACCATTCTAGCTTTATGCTTACCATGCAAATATAGTCCTTCCATCTTTTATCTCTTAAAAGAGGCCTAAGGCAAAATATTTGTTGGCTCCCTAATAGCCTCGATGACTATATTTCTATTCCCAATGTTTGATTCTCCTTTATGACCTCAATTTTGGAAAACTCATTTTCCAAATTGTCATACTATCTTGTGCACAGATTTCTTGAAATTGATCAATATAAAACATATAGGAGATGTACTCACCATTCTCAATAATGAGGAGATGGATCTTATCTTGGATCTCACAAATCTCCATGTCTAAGTAGCTCATACCCAATTTCAACCCCAGTGACCTATTACGATTTTAAGCCCGTGATCATAGATATTCATGCCCTCAATCATTCTACTTCTAAAGAGCTCCCTAGATAAAGTGAATCATTCGTGTCTAGTTTAGACGCCATACAAATCTTGTAGGTATGCATGGATCTCACTTGTATATTTCATATGCTTATGAGATTTTTGCAACTTATTAGACATAGTTGCTATCATGAGATACCTTGCTTGTATATCATCATCCACAAACTTCGTGAACAATTCATGGGCCTCATTGCTGGCATCATTGCTAATAGTTTGCAACAAACTTTGATCAAGAATGTAAGTAATCTTTTCAGAGTTAAGCAGTATTTTGACCATCACCAATGGTCTTTCAAGCATGTTTTTCTCCCACTATTTTATCAAATCCTTCACCCCCTAAAAGAATTTAGGAAATCATATTTTCTAGTCAGAATCAAAACTCTAAAGACTAGCAAGTGGACTCCTGTGATCGAGTGCCATCCATGAGCAATCTAAGGATAACAACACTTGCTAATTACATCATATGCAACTTTTGATATATTTTGCCTCACTTTTCATGTAGACCCACGACTCATGCAATATTTACACTACTAAGTGCTAAGTTGTACCTACTAATCAATCTTTGAATCAAGGCCGCTCCACCACATCCCTTGTGATCGAGTGCCAATGTGTGGGAAGCCTTAAATTAAAGGTGCATTGTATGCTAAGTATATGCTCACAGCTTTCCTCCTAAGTGTGACCCCTATGACTCAATGTCATCACACAAATTTGGTAGCATCGTCATAGAATATAATATTGGTAAAAGGCATGGATTAATTAAAACTCCTTTTAATTTATATTCATTTTGACTTAATATTTGGAAATACTTAGACATCCTAAGTGAGGGGATTTTAAACTTGCTTGCCAAGGTCTCACCAATTTTATCTTCTTATTTAAATTTTTTATATCTTAATCCATGCATCACATACATCAATAGGATATGGAAAGCATAAATAAGTTAATGCACCTAGCATGCTCCTAGGGTGGGATGACCATGAGCCTAATTAAGTGATGTACTTAAAGTCATAGGTGCATCACCTAGTTGATTTTAAGTAGGTGGATTAAACTAAGTTATTACATAAGTGTATCCCCATACATTCATAGGTCTTCAAGCCTTCTTGGATCTTCTTTGCTCCTTGCAACTTTTACAAGAGAAAGAAAGCCTCACTCCTTGTGATTTTACTCTCATACCTTTTATAAGATAGAATAAAAGGCATGCAAGCCCCATTTAATATAATCCATTTCAACACCTTGAAATAAATAAAATCAATGGTAAATGCTCATGATTATCCCCATTCATTCATCATTCATTCAACAATTAAATGAACTATAAATAAACCAAGAATTGACATGCAATTCGAACAATTAAATGCTTATCATATAAATAATTAATTGACCAAGCAAAAACAAGCATAACATTTATGCATCCTATTTTGCATCAATTGTAGATTAGTTTTAACCAGATTCAAGATAGCATTAATATGTAAAATAAAGACTTGAGAGCTTGCACAACACTTGTGCATCCATTATGTGTGAAATAATGCACTTTTGGTTACAAAAGGGAGCTAAGATTAAGCCAAAAAACTGCCTAGACAAAGACCAAGGCACCGCCCGGCCATGCTAGGCATGCTACCATGCAGTAGGTGTGCACATGGTGTTTCCACTGCTGGCTAGCACCCGGTAAGGCTAGGCAATGTGCTTGGTCAATCGGTCTTGGCCAAATTGGCTCTATTTAGCTCAACCTTTCGTGCACCAAACTTTTAAAACAACTTTTAAACATTATTTTCACACAATATAGATGCAATTTCAGATCTAAAATAGTTTATAAATCTGAAAAAACAAGAGCTCAAATATGCTTCAAAAATCAAATTAAAGTGAGAATCACATTCTCCAAAAATCTCCAATTGTATCTAATCCAAATGGATCCAAAAATGACCAAAAAAAATTAAGGCCAAATAAAACAGCTATATTAGCATATAACATAATCCAATGCTAAATCAATACTTAACATTAGCTAATCATGAATCAAATTACACAAACAAATGAATTAACAATTAAAACACATATTAGCATAATATCTATTCGTCATCAAAAGAGCCACAAGCATCATCATCCAAACACTCCAATATATGATTTAGATCAAGTGTTTAAAGATCTAGATCATTTCATCACATAAATCAATCAAAAGGGAATCCAAAATATAGCATGAAAGTAGGCTTTGATACCACTAAAAAGAGGTGTAATGCTAAGGATCCAATTTAAAATATTTAAAAACTGAAATCTAACTTAGATTAAACCAATCCAAGATTTTAAATCATGCTTATATAATGGATTAAGGTCATATTGTTACTTTCCAAGAAACATCTAACCAAAAACTCGAAGTAGAGCTTTCATTCCCAAAGGCAGACTGCTTCGGGCATAGTAGAATGTGATCAACTTTTGATTGGGCAAAAACCTCAAATTCGAGCCAAATCTGGACCAAACTTTCACCAACTCAATGAAGAACTTACATTAAAAACTTCAGCACCAAAATCATTTGGAAAGACCTCAAATAGAATCCAAAAACTCATTGCCGGAATAGAGGATCACCAAAGCAAGCAATCCAATATTTTTCTTGCCTATATTGTCAAAGTCCACACACCAATTGACAATCCTTTTACTCTCAATTTGGATGGAAGAATAAATGAGAAAAAGCACTGGTAGGGGCTCAAAATGGCAAGAAAGATGAAGAAGAGAGTGAAGCCTTAACTCATGATAGAATCACTTTTAGAGGGAATTTAGGATCAAACTCTTAGATTTACAAAATGTGTGAGTGAATAATGTGCTGGCCACCCCCATTCTCTATATCTATATATAGAGTGGTGAAGGGTGTGATGCCACCTTCTTAAGCTGGGGGTGCCGCCTAAGCATGCTAACTTGCAAGCATCTTGCTAGTTGCATGTTAATTTATATTGAATTTGAATTTAATTTGGAATCTACATTTCATCTCATGAAATGTCTACCTAATTAGATTCAAATTCAGCTCCAAATGAACATTTCATTAGAGTTTTTCCTCCAAAATCTATTCTTCATTTTAATTAAATTAAATGCTTCAATTTAATTAAACTTTGACCTAACCATTAAGTCATAGCTTAACACTTTAAGCTAGATCTTGTTAATTTAACACCTTAAGTTAACTTGACTAATTAATAGTCATGAGGCACTAAATTAAATTAACATTTAATTTAATTGGTCTTAATTTAACTACTTAAATCAATTAGATCAATTAGACGATTAAATTGATCAAGCCGAGATGACTAAAAATTATTTCAATAGACTCCCTTAATTTTCGGCCATCATGGAATCCTTCTACCACTTAGAAGATTCCCTTAAATATTTAGGATTGCCAATTGGATTTTATGTGTGACCCATTAGGTTTTACCACTCATTGGACATGGTCTCACAACCTTTGTGACTTTAGAATATCATATATTCACATTAGTTTAAATTCCTTTAAACTAACTGACTCAATTCAATTAATTTCTATTAATTGAGGAGTACCCCATCTCTATGGTTAATGTCCAACTTCAAGCCCATGGAGCCCAACAATTGGCCAAATGATATTTTTGGTGAACCATTCTAGCTCTATGCATACTATAAAAATATAGGCCTTTCGTCTCCTATCTCTGTGAAAAAGGCCTAGGGTAAGATATTTGCTGGCTCCTTAATAGTCTTGATACTATGCATTTATTCTTAATTTTTGATTTTGATTTGTGGTCTTATCTTTAAAAAATTCCTTTTCCAAATTTTTGCACTGCCTTGGCCAAGAACTCCTAGGAATTGATCATCATACAACACAAAAGAGATGTATTCGCCTTTCACAAAGATGAGGAGTCAGATTCCATCTTGGATCTCATAAAACTCCATGTCTAAGTAGCTCATGCCCTATCATAACTAGAACGCCCGCTAAGTGACCAAAATGGAGTTAAAGTATAAGGACCTAAACACAAAGTTACAATGGATCCTTAGGTCAAAAGACTAATATATGCATTAGCATAAGTTGGAGAACATAGCTACTGTTAACTTGCTACTATGGCTATTTAGTTTATTTCCCAGGTAGGTTTTTAGTGCCTTGTTCTCTAACAGGCAACTACTAACATACACTCATATCTCATACAGTTTGTTCATGAAACGAAGTAACATATAACCCTTGGATTATGAATGATTAGTGCAAGTCTATCTAAATCTTAGATGTCCTATTTCATAAGATTCTATGACTTGGGATGTTTAACATCACAACTGTGTAAGACTTATTCCATGATCCCCACCTCGTGTGTGACCAAGTCCTGTAGTCTTGTGTAATCTAGGAGCTTCAACTATATGCTAGTGAAGAAATAAAAGCATAAGATGAAGATGATCATTAATAAGAAATATCATTCAATCAAGATTATATCACAAGTGAAATAGTTTATATGCCAATCTAATTGGCTTGCGAGTACTGTTCTAACATCCCATTTGTAATTTTATAGATAGTGTAGATAAATCTCATCAAATAAGCACATGTCGTTATTTAAATAGCAAAACCATTATATAACTTATACCATATTAATATGTCTAATGCGATATACTAGATATAATTTTAATATTGAAATAATTTATTCGGAATAATATTTATTTTATTTCATGTGATGAATAAACAAACTGTATCTTTTTAATTTTTTAAGAAAAAAATTATTGTTGAATAACATAAATAGATTCTTCATTAGAAAAAGGTTAAATTTCAAATGATTATTTATATTGGAATAGATTGTAGAATGCCAAGAATTGTAACATATAAATTTATAAATCTCATATTGCTTTTTCAAAATTGTGAATTTTTAAAAAATCAATAAAAAGTAAAAGAAAATGAAGCAGAACATTTTACTAAATTCCTCTTTAAATTAGATGCTAGTATGCCAAATTGCCCCCTAAGGGTATAAAAATAAAAATTTATTAAGATGCCAAACCAACTTCCACTGCCAAAAAAATGAAAGTAGTTATTTTCTACTTGAATTGTGATTCTACATGCCAATTCCATGAGCAGAAGCCTGGCATTTTTTTTTTATGAAAAGGACCTAGAATCTTATTCCATGTAACATCATCTAGCATTGTCTATATAAATCTCTCTTTTGATTTATTGAATACTAAGAATATATACAAGACCCAAAGCTTGAGACTTAAGTACCCTAGTGGCACCCCAAATAGAAAATGTGAATAATAATCATCTAGACATGTAGCATTTCTTGACGGCTAGAAAGTGTGCAAGGATTTCTTAGCATGGGAGGTATCATTTGAGGAACAAGCTCTTTGGAGGACTGGCATTGTAGATCACTTAAGAGGCCTTGCTGGCACTAGTGGAAGTCTAATAGGATGCATCCGTAAGAACTATAGCTAAAGTAGAATTCTAGTATGTTAATTAGTACCCCATAAAGAAGTAACATAATCCTCTAGTTAGAGCTAAGAAACTTCATCAATTCCCAAGAGAACCAAATAGAGGGTGACTAAGAAATGCATCACGATGTTTTTACAACTACAACAAATGGATGTACAATTGTTACTCACTTCTATGATTGCCCATCATTGATAAAGCTACTATTTGCTCTACCATCTTACAACACGTGATAAGCGTGGGAAGTGAGACTCTTCATCTAGCTATTGCTCTCCCTAGGCACAACCACCTAACCATCCTAGTGGAGTTACTCCTGCATAGCATGAAGGTTGCAAACCATTTGGAGTTTAATTGTATGAGCAACCCTAATGGCACTTGGATAACTTTAGAGCTTTATGATTTGAGCAAAGTCAACTACTATAAGGTGTTGAAGGACATTTTTAAGTGAGGATGGTTAAGGATCAAATGTCCACGATCATAGGCTAAAGATAACTAGGCTTATCGAAAATCTCTTAAATTTGAACATAGTTATCAAAAATAACTTCTATATGGATTTGATCATCCAATCTTTATGGAGTTCTTTTGACTAATTCATGATGGACTTCAATGTGAGCAAGTAGGAGGTCACGATCAACAAATTGGTCAATATTTTTGTAGCATATAAAATATGACAAGCCTCGAATGATTGCTTTGTCCAATCCTAAGGGCCCAAAAGGCTATAAGAAGTGGGAAAGAATAAGAAAACCCAATTGAATTCTAAAATCTAGATGATTGCTTATTCATAGGTTATTATGATTTCAAGACAAGTCATTATGGCAAAATTAGTAGAAATGCTATTCTTAGAAAGCAGTGCTAAAGCATCTCAATTTGAGTCCAAGTGGTGGCATAGCTCTTTTGAAAAACGTAAGTAGATCTTATATTGAATCTAATTCCCACTGTACATATATCAAAAAATGAAATAATAGAGAATCCCATGTAACTAGCCAAGTCGATAAAGTAGCTAAAGTAGTGATAAATCCCATCAGTAAAATAGGTTCTATAGAGAGCCCATCTATTTCTATTCTCTAATGGAAATAAAAAAATAGATCCATTTATAACCCTCTATTAGTTAGTTTAATAGATCATCCGATTGGAAATGATAACAGAATGCATAAGATCCATTTTCTTGGTGGTATATTAGGCTTGGGCTCAATAGAGTTGACCAAATACTAGGCTAGAGAAGGATGATTGAATATGAGTGGATCGAGTGCTGTAACCAACAACACATGCTAGCATAGTGGTAGAAAGAGTACCATGCTGTGTCTAGACTTCAAACAATTTGCTTTAACCATCTTAACAACCCCATATTATTGGTTGCTAGAGAATCATTGCTATAAAACTTAGACCTATTCTAAATAATTCAAGATATTTTGAATTGTTTGTTGATACGAACAAAGTTAGGAAAAACCTCTAAAATTATTTCAATATTGAACCTTAGACATAAAAGAGTTCCAAATTGAATCTCTTTAGGAAGAAAATCTTTCCACTCACTTGAATTTATTCCATTTCATCGATTTTGTTTAGATCGCCCTTAGCTATATTAGTTAACATTTATACATTTTGATGCAAAGGCATTCTGATACTCAAGTTAGCATTTAATCAACTAAAAAAGAGAGCAACAGAGTGAGGGTTTTTAGAGATAATGAGCATACCTTGTTGAAGGATGACAATAAGGTATTTATAGTTTCTCTTGAGAGGCTAATATGTCAATGATGCCCTTACTTATATAGAGAGGGCCTTTATCTTTACTTAAGGACATGTAAGTCTTCTTTTATTTTTGTGTATTTCTCCATATGGCACCTTATCTTACTCTTAAGGACATGACACTACTGTGGAGGCACACACTACTCTAGTTCTACAAAATAGTGGTGCAAAAAAAGGCATGCACCATTAATATGGAGCACACCACCTATTATAGCATTTAATGCGATAGAGAGGTGGTAGTGGCACTTTCAATGCAACTACGATTGGTGGCATAAGACTGCTTTATGTTGCTGCGAACAACTTCTTAGGGTTGAGATATTTCTTTACCCATTAGTCATCTATCCAAATTTTGGTTGATATTATAGAACTCTCTTGGATGTAAATTCCTTTCTAGTTAAGGGTTGAATGGTAATTATCGAACTGATCGACTATACTTTGGCCGACCAATGGGTGCTAGTAATTTTGCTAATGAAATGGCCTAATGAGGATTTAAGCCTAGTCGATCACCTGGTTAACTATTAGTGGGTTGGGCTTATTGGGTTGTCCTATGTCATGAGTCTCCCTACTTTTGAGTCCTAATTGACCTATTTAATGAGAAGGAATAGGGAGTAGGAGACTTGAAAAATTGAATTATGTTCAACAACGGATCCTGCGTATTAATAATCTTTTAAATTTTGAAACTCGACCAAGGTTTCAACATATTTAATGTGTCATTATATTAGGCAATGTAATTTCTAAACTAACAGCTGTGTAATTAATAGGCTGTAGCTGATTGTGTTAGTCAATTAAGTTACCTATTGGCTTGGGCCTATAAATGGCATGGTGAAAATTTTTCATTTGTATATTTGTAGCAATTTGAGAGGTCAAGCCCTATAATTTTATTGCAACCTTGTACTCTTTCTTATCGTAAGTTCTCTTCAATGTCTGTTAGCTTTACTCTTTTATTTTGAATTAGTTGTGAATAGCAAAAATATACTTAGGGTTTTTAGTGAGAATAGTGGTAGAGGTAGCGACTTTGAAGAGACCCAATTGGATATGGATTTGACTAGAAGGGTAGATGACGTAACTATTGGGATTAATAAGTCCTTGAGTGATAATTTTAGTTTTTCTAATAGTTTGAGTAGTACTTGGATTGTTGTTGGGGGTATGGCATGGCCTTCTAATGTGTAAGTCGACTTCTCACGTGTCGGGGCAAGTTATTTACTATCAATTATTATAGTGACATTATATCTGAGATTGAAGATAGGGATTTAGAATTGATTAAGCACTTGTATCACATTTCCCCAGAGTTCATGTTGATTGTCCCTAAACTTAATGATAGGATGCATCGACCTTCGACTGGTTGCATAATAATTTTTGAGGATGCCCTAAAGTGTACACTTAGCTTCCCTTTAGCGCAACCTATAGTTGATCTCCTAATTCGCCTTTAAGTTTATATAACCTAACTACTTCCAAACTATTTCTTGACCTTGTATAGCTTTACCATTTTAATGTTGATATACAATCAACCCCCGTCCTTCATAAATTTTATCAACTTCTTCCATCTGCTGATGTTCCGAATGTTAGGTAGCACCAAAGAGTCAAGATTTTATTATCTCACAATTCGCGCTCGTTAAATGTTCTTGCTAACCCTCTCTTACTCACGTAGCCAAGCACGAAAAAAATGCTATTTCTTTGTTTGGGCTCTAGGTGTAGCTAAGTTTAATATGCCTAGACAGTGGATTAGAATATAGGTCAAGATGCTCAAGAATAAAACCCTACTTGGCCTAATATATTTATTCAAATCCTAGTTGAATTTGGACAAATAGAGGCATTAGGTACATCAAGATGAGGAGTTTAGTGCTAGTAGGCTTATCACCTACTCAATTGGATTTGCCAGCCAACACTTTACTGGGTAGATGCCATTGTTGATTTTTGTTGCCTTTTGATTTATACACTTTATGGTTCATAATGATGAGTTTATTTTTTTGTCACTTTACATCAAGTAGAAATTATGATAGTAAGTGCTTTGCAATAGGTGTCAACACCAATATCTCTTTCTTTCGACCAGCTCTAGGTAAGGCTAGCAGTTTGAAATCTTAATAGAAAAGGTCAATTATCAACAAGTCAACTCCTGCTCAAAAAATGACATCAGTTAAAAAAGAAAAAGAAAAGGTCGGTGGGCCCTCGTTCTTTGAGCCCCGATAAGGTGATGATTTATTCCCACTACCCACTTTTCCTTCTTCAAGATTCAAGCTTAATATTGGAATTTAAAACATAGTATTGATGCTTGGGGTTGGGTCAACTAAATTGGGCCCCTTGAAGGTACTAATGGTTGGGCTCTTCTTATCTAACTAGAAGAAATTGCTAGAGATCAACTAGTTAGAGGCTTTAGGGGCATTCATATACCACACAAACATGGCAAGTGTCTAGTTGAGTTTTACTTATTTTGTCCTAATTTATGTTTGAATTTTTGGACCAAACTTATTTTTTTTGTAGGTCGGCCAAATAGGCTACACTTTTATCAAAGGGACAAGTTAGCCTTCGGTGATTAAGAGGAGCTCCAAAAGGAATGAAAAGATACTAAATTGGATAGGACTTAGGTCAAAGATCAGTGAACTGACTCGATAGGTCAAAGAAAATGATGCATTACTGGTAACCACTATGATTGAAAAGAATCACCTTGATAAGCTACTGCATAAGGTAAGGTTAGAGGTAAAAATAGCCCATAATGTTGGTCGAGTGCTGGGGTACAATAGAGTAGGTACGTGCGAGATGAGTCCTTCAAAATACTACCCAATATTTGTAAGAAAGTAGTTCAACAGTTCATGCTGTGCCTAGTATTTCAAGAAGCTAGCATTATCTTCGTGTTCAATGATGTGAAAGAAACTTTCGAAAGGCCATGAAGCAACTAGAGTTCTTGGGCTAATAGTTTTGACCTGATGATAAAGAATGCTTAAATGTGCTATAGAATGAATAGCTTGAAGGTTACCCTGAGGTTGCACCTATTGACTAGAATGCATCTGCAGAAGGGGCAACATCCATCCAAGGGTGGTTGAGGTGGTGAAGGAGTTTTCTTTTGTTAATGAATTCACTTTCGACATCAAGGATGGCAATGTCAATACTTTAGCTTACTTTTCTCCACTTAAATACATATTTTTGATAGAGGAGGTAGTTGTTTCTCAAACTGGGGGTACTACCCAGCCATCACTTGAGCAAAATGTTGAATGTCCTCACACAGTTGATTAGGTGAACTCTAGGGATAAACTAATTATGTTGTTAATGAGGTGCTAATAGATTAAGGTGGTGTAAGGAAGAAGGCATGATCATGTTGAAGTTGTAATATTTTTATTTATTTTATTTATATGTGAATTGATTCACCCTGCGAGGTGTAATGCTTGACCTAATGTAATTTGATAATTTCTCTTAAATGTAATTGAAATGCTTTTTGACTTGTAAGATCTCTACTTTTGTTTATACTTTGTAGATCTTTTTATTCTTGTTGCATTAATGAATGGACTTTGCTTCCAACTAACTTGTTGAATAGTACAATCTTTCAATAAAATAAGTGAGCAATATTAATTAGTTCAGAACCAAATTAATGGTTGATTATGAGATCAACTTAAAAAAAATTATTTAAATAGATCTAAAGATATTATATTGACTTGATCCATTTAAAATTGGTTTTGAAATAGTCTTTGTAGCTGATTGTTGGATCAACTTAAGATATTTTTGTTGTAATCAAATGAATAGGCTCACAGTTGTGGTCGATCATGGGTTGACTTTATTGAAATGATTTCAAGTTGCTATGTAATCTCTGTGTCATAACGCATATTCCTATTGGATGACTTGAATATGACAATCGACTACAAGGTCAATTTTAAGCTATGGTCGATTATGAGGTTGACTTTAAATAATTCTCTAGTTTATTGAGTGTATAGGCTATATGCCATGATCATGGTTTTGAATCCAAATTATGGTTGACAGTAGGGTCAACATTAAATGATTTTCTGCTCTATATAATTAATGGTGTTAGAAGCCATAATTGTGGTTTGAAACCAAATTGTGGTTGATTATGGGGTTGGATTTAAATGATGTTCTCTTTTATATGGTTAACTGAAAATCGTGGTTGGAATTAAGAACGGTTGATCGAATTTAAACTATCTTTATTGATTTGGAACTAAATTACAAAATGATTGAGTGAAAACTTTAGCCTTTTTATACATACAATTTTTTCAAGTTTACTGCATTCCATGGTCGAGGGAGCTCATTGCCATAATTATCAGCTAGTATATAAGAGTTGTGCTTTTCTACTTTGAATACCAGTAGGGGCCCTCCCATTTTAGGTTGCGTTTTCTAACATTTCTTGAGCCCTTAATTTTGTTGAGGACAAGGTCTCTTATCTTAAAACGTCTTAGTTGAACTGGGTCATCTTTGACCTATATCTTTACATTATTATATATACGTGCTGGCACAACTAATCAATTATTTTGAGGTCGAATTCTCTTTCAGACTCATTCCTGATTTGATTGTAATGTATTACCCAAGCTATATGTTTTATTAACTTTGGCAGGACTACAACTTTTGATCCATAGATTAGACTGCAAAGACTATAGCCTATGGTAATTTTTGGAATAGTTCTATAGGCCCATAAGATCTTAGGTAGGTTGTTTGTCCAACTTGGTTTAGAATTTTCAAGTCAAGCCTTGATGTGATCCAGAATAGTTGTATTGGTGACTTCAATTTGTCTATTGGTTTAGGGGTTTCCAATTGAAGTGACATGTTATCGAATTCCCAAACTTTCACACCAGTTCCTTATGCTTTTGATTTGGAATTGCATTCCATTATCTGATATCAACACCTTTGGCAAATTGAAACGATAGATGATATTTTTCCATAAGAAACTTCTAATGGTCGTGTCAGTTATTTTTGAGATCGCTTCTACTTTAACCCATTTGGTGACGTACTTGACTACAATGATCATGTATTTTCTTTGACCTATAGTTTTTGGAAAAGAAGCAATTGTGTCTATCTTTCACTGGTCAGATGACCATGTGATCAAAATTGGCACTAACGTTGATGTAGGTTGGTAAAGGATGTTAGAATGGACCTAGCAAGATGGATATTTTCTAGTGAAGTAGACTACTTCTCTTAGCAAGGTTGGCCAAAACCATGTATATTTAATGACTTTGTGGGCTGATGCTTGTCCTCCATAGTGATTACCACATACGCTTGAATGGACCTCTTACAAGACCTTAAAAGCTTACTATAATGTCAAGCACCTCTATGGTAGTCGGGAAAGAGATCTTTAATAGAGCTGACCATACTGGTTGAGGGCGAACTTCGATGCTTGACCTCTAAGCTTATGAGCTTCTACTTTATCCTTGGGCACACTCCTTCCATTAGGTAAGCTTTGCTTTTTACCTACTAGGAAGGACCTAATTCCTTGATTTGCCCAATCAAATTCTGGTTGAGACCACCTATGGTGGGTTTGTAGGAGACTAGGAATGTAATGGTTCTGTCTCTAGTTTCTTTTATCGAGCTGGCACATTTTGATAGGGCATTTGCCCTTTTATTTTCTAATCTCAAAACTTGGCTAAAGGTAAACTTCTTGAGCTATTGTTTTAACTTTATGACCTCATCTAGATACTTTCTCATTATGGCCTTCTTAGCCTTGAAATTTCCTTCAAACTATTCCACAACCAGTTAGGAATCAGTAATGGTTGCTAGCTATTTGACTCCCCTATCAATGGCCATCCTCGTACCAACAGTAAAGGCCTCATACTCAACTTTGTTATTAGTGATGGAGAAGTCAAGTTTTATGGCTAAATCATACTCTTTAGCTTGGGGAAGGGTAGGGAAATGCTTATTCCTCCACTAGTAGAAGTTGCTAAGCTGTCGACATGTGAGGTCTAGATAAGGAAATCCTAGTTGATTTCTTTGGGCAAGTTGAGATGTTCTATTACAAAAATTTGCTAACACTTAGGCTTTTATGGCAGTTTAGGGTTAAAAAGTGATGTTAAATTCCCTTAACTCAATAGCTCACTTCATCAACCTACTTGATGTGTTTGATTTTGATAGTACTTACTTCGATGGTTGATTTATCTGGACAACAATAAAGTGAGATTGAAAATAAGGCCTCAACATTTTGGCTATTGTGACCAAAGCAAGTGCAAACTTTTTGAACTTGAGGTAATTGTGCTCTGGTCCTTACAACACTTTGCTGTTGTAGTATACTGGCCTGTGAGTGCCATATCTAGTTGAGACTAGAATAGAGTTGATTGCTGCTGACAAGACTACTAGTAAATATGTAAGACCTCTCCTATCTTTCACTTGGTTAGCATCGATGGTGCTCACAAATATTACTTTAATTAGAACAAAGCCTGGTTGCATTGCTTCATCCATTGGAACTTTCTTACATTTTTGAGCATTTTGAAGAATGGTAAGCCTTTGTCAGCTTGTTGAGCAATGAATCGACCTAGAGCTATGATCTTTCAACTAATTATTGCTCATCTCTAACTTTTTGAGGTGGTGAGTTGTTCAGGATTGCTTAGATCTTTTGTGGATTTACTTCTATACCCCTCTAGCTAACCATGTATCTAAAGAATTTCCCCTTTCTCACCTTAATAGTACATTTATTGGGATTAAGCTTTATGCCAAATCCTCTTAGTATTGAGAAGGTATGGTTGAGGTTTGCTAAGTGGCTTTGATCATTTTTTGTCATGATAATCATGCCATCAACATAGACCTCCATGGTCCATCCTCATTCTTGAACATAAAGTTCACAAATTTTTGATAAGTTGTACTTATGTTTTTGAGGCCAAAAGGCGTGACCAAAAAATAGTATAAACCATTGGGGACCGTGAAGCAAATCTTATCCCTATCTTTAGGGGCCATAAAGGTTTGATAATAATCTTGAAATGCATCCATCATGCTTAAAAGATCACAACTAGTTGTTGAATTATCAAATAAATCTATTCGAGGTAGTGGGTTATTGTCATTAGTACAAGCTTTATTCAAATTAGTAAAATCATTACACATCTTCCCTTTGCTCTCATTCTTAAGGGAAAGAATTACATTACAAAGCCAACTAGCATATTGAATTTCTATAATGTCACCTATCTTTGAGACCCTGTTGACCTCTTCCATGATAATCTAGCATGTTTTAGTATTGAAGGTTTGGTCTTTTACTTAATCAGCTTGAATGAGGGGTCATATTCAAGTAGTGGGCTCCAATACTGGGGTTGATTCCTTTGAGGTCAGTAGCTTTCCATGTAAAAACATCAATGTTCTTCCTAAAAAAAATTGATCATTAGATATTTTATACTACTTTCTATGCTGATCCCAACCTCTCTTGGAATAGTACCCGCAGGCCAATTGGATTGGCCTTGTAAACTATTTCTTTGTAACACAATCCTGATTAGATGATGATATTCATTATATGACCATCTTCATCTTATGCTCTTTATTTACTTCACTTGTATTTGGATGAAGCCCCTAGATCACACAAGACTACAAGATTTGTTCATGCACTAGGTAGTGATCTTAGCTTAATTAATGAGATTAATTGAATTAAGTCACTTAGCTTAAAGGAGTTTAAGCTAATGTGAATATTTGATATTCCATAAGTCATAAGAAGTTATGAGCCCATGTCCAATGAATGGTAGAACCTAATGGGTCACACATAAAAAGCAATAACATGACCTATTGAAGGAAGGAGAATTTTCTAAGAGTTAGAAAATTCATGATCAATTTTGGAAAAAGCAAAATTGTAGTCATTTTGACTTAATCAATTAAAATGTTAAATCAATCAAATTAATTTAAGATTTAAATAAAGATCACTTGATTAAGGGCTAATTAACTGATGTCACATAACTATCAATTGGTCAAATTAATTTAAGAGTTAAATTAATTTTGACTAGTTTAAGAAGTTAAGCACTTTGACTTAAGAGTTAAATTAAATTATTATTAATTAAATTAAAGTATTTAATTTAATTAAATTGGAGAGTTATTTTTGGAGAGAATACTTAAATGAAGGGTCCATTTAATATGGAATTGGAGTTTAATTGCAAGACATTTCATAAAATAAAATGTAAGCTTCAATTAATATTCTTATTCATTAGTTACTAAATGTTAGTGGCTAGCTTGGCATGGACACTTGGCACCCTTTCCTTGAGGATGGTGTGTGACCACACACCATTCCACTCCCATATATAGATATAGGATGGGAGTGGGTTGTTACTTGGATATTACAAGCAAAGTGTGATTATTCTCCCAACAACTTGAGTAGTGGGCATCTAATTTGTTAGCATCCCCATTATTCTCTCTTACTCTCTCTATCTTCCACCTTTATATTTCCAACCATCTCTCCTAAATTCTTTGTAGATACTTCCTGCTATGTTGTAGAGAATAGGTCATAGTTATGGTGTGTGCACTATTTCATTATAGGTAAAATATTTGGGTTGCTCTTGCTCTTGCTCTTGCTGAAGCAATTTCTGGTAGCTTTTTCCAGCGCGTTCTGGGAGATCTTTTAGTATTTTAATTAGGTTGATTTTTGGACTATAGAATCCTTAATAGGTTGAAACATTCTAGTTAAAACTTCAGCCAAAAAGGGGAGTCTGACTTTGGGAAAATTGGTAGTGAATTTGCTACGCCAATGAAAAGCTTCTTTAATGGTTGAAGAGAGTTTTTCTTGCTCTTAGAATTTTCTGCTTTCACCCAAGTATTTCCCTTCTCCAAATCTAATTCCTATGCATATCTTGATCCTTGGGGATGTGTGTGGGCTCACTACATTCATGTTTTTTTTGACAATATTTGGATCCTAGTGCCACACATACCTTTGTTCTCGTAGTTGTGTTAGGATTTTTAAGCTCGAGCTCTATAGTCTTGAATTTTTTAACTAGTGCCACCCTAGTTTCCTCTAGCGTTCTCTTCTTACTCTGTTGTCTCTCTTCAAGTTTCATTACTTGGAGTGAAGGTTTTAGTTTCGGTTGAGTCTTTTACTTACTTGCCTTGATCGAGAAGGTGTAGCATTGCTAGGTTTCTTTTATGTTACAAAGCAACTAACCTATCCAAGTAGCTGTTGAAAACTTGACCTTCATATGGTAGGTCAAGACAATTGCCCTAAAGTCTTTTAGTGCTGATCACTCAATTATGACATTATAGGTAAAGGGTGCGTCAACCACAAAATAGTTGACAGAGTGTCACTGTCTGGGTGCTTCATCGAATGAGGTAAATAAATTTATGGATCTTTTAAGAATGATCTCAAATCCTCCAAACTCGACCAGATGGGTGCACATTTGCTCAAACTTTAGCTTTTCTAGATTCATCCTATTTAATATTGATAAGAAAATTATATTTGCTAAACTGCCATTGTCGACTAGAACATTTTTGACATTGAAGTTCGCAATCTCAACTGATACTACGTGGGGGTAATCTAGCTTGCTGTTAGTTCCTTAGTGTTCAATGTGCCAGGGGTCAAAATGAAAAAAAAAGATGGGTTTTATGCTGGTGGAGTGTTGTAAAACTATTTCAACTGAGAAGGATTTAGTTTACTCCAACCTTCTCTAATTTTATCTTTTGGCTGATTTGGAGTCTCCTTTGGTTGGTCCACTTGCAATTGTATTGATCACGCCCATAAAAGGTAGGTGTGGATTTTTAATTAGCTTATTTCCTTTATCTTTTTTCTTGGGCTGACTGACTTTTCTTTATGGGGAGTTTGGTAGGTCAGACTTATTTTTTATCTTTCTTTGTCATCAAAAAAATTTTTTAGATGCCCTTGTCGAATAAGCCTCTTAATCTCATCATGCAAATTGAAGTAATCTTCAGTATTATGGCCTTTCTATTTTTGGAAGTGACACTATTTCTTTAGCCACTTCACGGCCTTAGTTTCAGTTAACTTTCTACACTTCTTTAGAAGATTATCATGCTAGATTGTGAATCGAACCTCTTTCCTTGTAGTATTCAATGGAGTGTAGTTATGAAACCTTGTGATAGGATATTGATAACTGTCTTTATGTTGCCTATCTTGTTTCTTCTTAGCCTTCCTTTTCTCATTGTCAAGGTTGCCGTACTTCAACTTGTTCATGTTCTTCTAGGTCATACACCTGTCGGTGAGGTTAAGTAGCTGAACTATTGATCTTGGTCTCTCTCTAACCTATGCATTAGCACACTTCTTATGTCTGAGACCCAAGAATAGTACATTGACCAGAAATTTAATTCAAGATTATCAATTTTCAACACTTCAATTTTAAATTTGGTGAAGAAATCTAGAAAAGGTTTACCCTCATTCTATTTTACGATATGCAAATAGGTGTGGGGAAGTTTTGCTTTATTTCTATTAGCAAATTGATAAAGGAATTTGTCACAAAGTTGGTCATAAAAGAAAATAGGCATTGGCTCCAACTTAACAAACTAATCAAGTGCTATGCCCTGAAATGTGGTGACCAACATCTTTGCATAAATGCACTCATTGTGCCCGTAGAGCTACATCATGTGCTTGAATTGGATTAAGTACTCATTCGGGTCAGTTAAGCCATCATATTATGGTAGACTAGTTAGAACTTCTGTGTTAACCACAATGCACTTGTTGATTATCTCCTAGATAAATGGTGATTCTTGCACTAATAAAGTTGGGGTACACTGTCATGTTGAAGGTTCGTTTCTATGTTTCTCCTCAAAATCTCCTCAAGGCATCTGCTAAATTGCTGTACTTGGTGAGAAACTTTTTCCCATTCTTCTCGATCAGCTTGCAACATATTTTTATTCAATTGAGGTTTCTGTCACTCAAACCTATTATGCTGTTGCACTCAAATAGGTCAACTAAGGTGACACACAAAATTAGCTGTTTCTTCATGAGGATATGGGTAGATCTCTTCCCGTGAAAATTGACCTAGATTATCCTCACATTGAATAGTAGGCATCTTGTCTCTAGTCTTACCTTATCCTCTTTTGGGGGCCTCTGTTTATGCTGAAGGGGTGGGG